>JXOV01030711.1:0-14804 GCA_001014945.1 Clogmia albipunctata
CAATACAATGTTGAAAATAACTATTGTCATTATAAAGTCATCGAGTAATAAATGTGTGTTAATAAGTATGCCATGATCAAATTGACAATCAAAACATGGTTCTAATTGACAAACAATATGCTTATTGTTCGCTTTTTAATGTTTTTAGAAATTCTTTCACCGATTACAAAAGGTAAATCGAAACAAAACCACAAATAAAAGTTTTAGTAGGGATTTGTATATCTTTCAGTGAGTGGATATCGAAGTGTGTACTGTTACAAGTGTAGAGGACTATTGTGCGATCCAACCGAAAAAAATCTGAAGCATTGTATGAATTCTCTCTTTCTGGCCAAGGCCCGTTGCTATTTTGTGGCCTGGAATACGTCCACACAAGAGGTTTACCGAGGATGTTACGAACCTGAGGATGAACACGTACAGGAGTGCATTGATAATCGATTAACTAATTGTTTAGTATGTCAAGGAAATGGTTGCAATGATCAGCCAATTTTCCAGGAAACAAAACTATCCTGCAAACAGTGTGATTGGGGTGAATGTAAGTCTGATGACGAAGACAAAAACAATTACCACCAGTGTAAGAGGTTTGTGACGGGAACAGTGCCGAGGTGTGTAACAATCTTCAACATTGTCTACAACTTTTACAAATTTGGCTGTGAAAACGACTTGACTCTGGAAGAGATGGGCTATTGTCGCTTTGATAGATACTCCACGACGTGTCCAACATGCGAGAAAAATAACTGCAATAATATCTACTTCTTTGAGTACTACAAAAGACCCCACACCAGTCAGCTGCGCTGCCAGGGACATTACTTCAGTAATATTTGCGATTCTACAACATACTCTACTTACCCCTTTTTTGCCTGTGTTTTATCGATCGAAAATGCACAAATTGCAGGCTGCTTTTCAACCCTCCCCAAAAAGATACTTGAAGAGATACACAGAACGGAACATTTTTATCTATGCAATCAATATTATTGCAACGTTCCTGATGTTGGTAAGAGGATAATAACTTTTCTTAAAGATTTAACAATTTAAAAGTTTTGTTTGCACTCTTGTATCGAAAAGTTAGCTTTTTGATATTGATTTAAGTTTCATAATGCGTCACTTTTTCGAAAAAGTGAATTTTTATTTCACTTTCGTTTTCTCATTAAAGGATGCAGACTTAAATGAAAACTATTATCAAACAATAGCTAAAACAGCAAATTCCTTAGATTTAACAATAGCCACTAAACCAAAATTTCCATTATGTCTTAAAGTGACACATTACTAAACTCATATCAACGTTAAAATGCTAACTTTTTAATAAGGTAATAGTTATTTATATCCGCCCATATAATCTAGTGCTTAGCGCCCTAGAATGCACTGAAAAACAAATAGTCATGAGAAGTCTAAAAACCCGTTGGTTAGGGAACTACCACAAGTTCCTTACAGGAATGTAGAGGGAGAATTTAGTTTTTAATAGTTATTTATAAAACTAGTTCGATAAAATAAGGCATTATTAAACACAAGGACAAGGAATTTCTTTAATGGAGGTCACACTTTAATAATAATGAAAAACACTAGTACTTTTAAAATTCTATTATGAGCTAGTCTTTTAAAATGTGTTAGACAGAAAAAAGTTTTATGCAAAAAAAATGCATAAAATATATAATAAGTCACAAAAGTGACTATTGACTCACCCTTCATTTACGTTCTGGTTCGAAACAATATCAACTCAAATCAACTTATCCATTCCAGCTGAAAAAACTCGCCAAAGTTGTCCGTTTACAGGACTGGGGAAACGTATTTGTGGCATGTCTTGGGCATGTTGTCAAAAGGCGACTTTTCACGATGAGTATTCAAAACAAATTGAGATTCAAGGCTGTGAGACAATGATCCCTTGTTGGAGACCTGAAGATTGCGTGAAGTGTTGTAACGATTTGGACAGAAATAGAAATATTTGTGACAATTTTAAGAACTTGCAGAATCATTCCTGTTTTCGGTGTAGTACCATTGAAGAGTGTTCAATTGTGACATCTGTATCAATGAATCAGACATCAGTGTGTCGTTTTGAAAAGGAGAACGGGAAGTGTTTCACACTGTTGCATGAACAGAGTGGCCATATTTCTTTGTATAGAGGATGTTCCGGGGATTGGCCCGCTGCCTTCGATGTCATATGTGAAAATGGAGAAGGTGATTGTAAAGTTTGTGAAGGCAAACTATGTAATTCACAGTCCCTGGACTTGTACTGTTATGTGTGCTCTTACAAAAATAACAGGTGTAGGTTTGATCAATCTGGAAGTTTATTAACAAAATGTCCTGGTAATCCCAGTTTTGATCCGAGAAGCTGTTACATCAATGTAAGGTAATTTTAAAAAATAATGTAATTACGAGTCACATCACAGTCATGGTGATTTTGAGTATTTGAAAATAGGTACTTTGATAATGCTTATTTATCGTGTCTTATGCAAAATTTTATCCACTAATGAGTTTTTCATTGTTGCCGAGTTAAAATAGTTATTTGTGCTACAAGAGTGTAAAATTGGCCGTTTATTAACGAGGAAGTGAATATAAAAAAGAGCCATTAGGCAAATTTTTCATCATTCATTAAAGAAAACGGATTTTATACCAGAGTAAGGCATACATTTTTATGCACTTTCCGCAAAAGTTCACGTAAAATAAATTTTTAAAAATTGACTGAAATAACGGTCTTTATTTAAACGGTTTTCGGTTACTATTTAACCGTTGTAACTGCCTGCATTTAAAATTTCACTAGTGCGAAAAAGTGTAGTAAACACAAATCGATGTCGACAATGTAAATTTCTTGCCTTTTGTCATCAGTAATTGGGCTGTTCATGTTTTAAAGTAAATGGTTTGAAATAAATTTCAATTGATTTTCTATTTATCTAATATTTTTTTTAGATATGACGGTTTAGTCGAAAGAGGATGTATGTTAAAGAAAGATTTCCAATGCCCAGACAATCATATTTGTAGTACATGCAATACACAGGCTTGTAATTGGAACACGAATTATTTTGGTCTTTGCTATCGATGCCAAGGAGACACTTCATCCTCATGTGCCATTGACGAGATTTGGCTCCTAAATGAAGCTGAACGAGAAAGATGTCAGAAGAAGCTCCATGAACCTCTTTGTTATATTTTGATGTTTTCGAATGGAACTTTAGATAGGGGATGTACTGCGAACCGGTTTTATAAAGAACAACTACATGTTTTAAATGAGAAGTATTCCCCAGATATAAAGTCTTATTTTTGCGACACTCCAATTTGTAATTATTTTACACTTATTCGAGGAAAATCAAGCAAAATAACCACTAATGTAATATTGGTTCAACTACTGATACTTGTAAAATATTTAGCTGATTAAGATTAATTGTAAGAAAATAAACAAAGTTTAATTTCTGATTAATTGAAATTGATTTATTGACAGTTTTAAAAAATGGCAACGATCTTAGGTGTACAAAATTTTCTTTAATAATACTTTTTTTTAAAAATTTGTTAGTATACTTTTATTTAATAAATCTCTTAAATTTTAATATTATAAAAAATTCTCTAAAATAAGCAAAATTGCAATTTTTATGATTTATAGAATTGTATAATTGGACCAAACAACCTATAAAGGATTTTTACCCGTATTCATAATTTTTATAATAATATATTAAAAAATATAAAATAAATATCAATTATTAGGTGTGATACAATAACCAAAATTTGTTTTTTTATTTACAATTAAATCTAAAAAAAATTATAAACGCTAATTTGACTTATTTCCTTCATTTTAGTACGGACAATCGCTTTATCCAGTGAAAATGCCTAGGAACGGAGAGGCAACAAATGAATACATTGGAAATCCATCGCTTAATAAGACCACCCACATCGCTTTATTATTATTACACTTTTCTAAACACTTGTGAACGTTTATACATATGTATAGAAATAAGCATATATTTGAAAATCTCTACTCACAGAACACGTCCTAACTTTTTCACGACCAGTCGCTTAATACGGACAAATCATTACGTTCCCGGAATGACTTTAATAAGCGTTTCTACTCGTACTGTATTAAGAAAGAGACTTCTAATTAGCAAATGATATTTGTTTGACAATGCGGTTTCTTTAAATTTAAAGGCATTTAATGAAATTATTAAGATATAACTTCTTCATTTAATATTTCCTGTGTATTGTTTAAAGTTTAAATATTGTATTACAAGAAATACATAAAACAATCATAGTAGCGTATTGCTTAGAATTGTCAAAATGTGTTTAATGTGGTCCGTTTTTATTTACATTTTCCAATCAATTATCGGTAAAAAAGTGATTTTTCAATAAAAATATATCATTATAATAATTTTATTCAAAGGTGTAATTACAAAAGCAGTTTGCTATGAATGTGTTGGTTTAAACTGTGTACCAAAACCGGAAAATTTAGTTCAGTGCAAATTGGCAACAACTTCAAGATGTTTCTTTGTCGGATGGAACAGTAGCGGCATCTATCGGGGCTGTTACGAACAGAATAGCGTCCATATTGAACACTGTATCAATAATAGACTGACCCATTGCGTTATTTGCGATGGTGAAGCCTGCAATAGTCAACCGATTTTCCAGGATATGGTTTTCTCTTGTAAGAAATGTGATTGGGGCAATTGTGATAGTCAATTAAAAGAAAAGATCAATTTTCATCAGTGTGAACGATTTGTAACTGGCGCAGTCCCACGATGCTATACAAAGTTCATTTATGGAAAGAAAATTTACAAATTTGGCTGTGAAAATGAAATGACTCGAAAGGATTTCGATGAATGCTATGGAGATGTCTTTCAAACCCTGTGTCGTTATTGCACAACAAATAATTGCAATACGGAGTACTTCTTTGACTACTTCGTAGATTATTTAAGACTTGACTGTCGAGATTCAGACCGAAATACGCCAGAGGTCGTGTATTGCACGTATTGGGCTTATGACGTCCCTTATTATGGATGTTATCGAACCAGAGCACGATCTATGTTTAATTGCCTCAGTAATACACCTAAAGATCTATACGACCAATTTATCAATTTCGAAAATATCTTCATTTGCTATACCAATAACTGCAATGATCCGAAAGGTATTATACAATCTTTATTTTTCATAAAAAACCATATCAAAGTACGTTTATTAGCAAAGCATTAATATGTAAATTTATACATAGAATGCACATTAGTGGTTTCTTTTTTAAATCTCTCATCGAAAAGTTAAACTCTTAGCATAGATTTGAGTTTTGTAATATAATTTTTGCACTTTCATATCGAAATGTTAACTTTTTGACATCGATTTGAATTTCAAAATGTTTCACTTTTCGCTCTAGTGAAAATTTTGAATTTTTTTTCACTAGTGAAATAAAAAGTCAAAATCTACTAATAAATTTGTTTCAAAGTCTAAACTCCGCTGCCATTTTAACGAAAAAATTGTACAATTTTTAATCCAGGCCATTATAACGGTCAACTAGTATTTGAAAACCGTACAAATAGAGGCTTACTATTTTTTACAATTAATGATAAGAAAGTCAAATTCTACGAACAAGCCTAGAAGGACAGTCAACGACTCGTACATAAGTGTAGATTCTTGGGTCATGACGTCAGTATAAATCGGGTTCACTCGTACGAAACGACAAAGCAAAGGTACACAATACAAGCCCTAATTTTTTGTATCCCGTTTTAATAGAAAAAAATCTATAGCTCCATGTAATGAGTGTTTCAATAAAAAGTATTTTCGAGAATCAAAGAGTGTCAAAGTGTAAACACGTAAAATTTTAANCGGGGAAGCATGGATGAGAAAAATCAAGACGACACATAGAAATTGTTAATGAAGTACAAAATTATGTAACAAACAAGGCCCAAGGGGCGTTAATAAATATTATTATTATTAAAAAGTATTTTCACAACATTTAGATGACGAGCACCATTAGCAACATACAACTGCAATCTTAAATTGTATTTATTTGTGAATATTTTTGGGGCTTATGGAGGGCGTGCATTCCTATTTCATAAAAAACGGGGTGTTGTATTAGGTGCTTTCTGACGGAGACGTCAAACAAAGATCGGAACATAATGGTGCTACAATTGAGTTTGGATAATTTGACAATCGAGGGACTCTTAAAATATTACGAATTATCGAGTGCTTGAATTATTTAATGGCTCGAAAGCACATTGCTACTGCTATCTGCGACTTTGAATTTTCGAGTGTTTTACGCCGATGAGTTCGAATTACCGCGTGGTTTAGTTACATTGCAATGTATTTTTTCGTTTGATTACCGAGGGCATAAAAATGTATAGTATTTTGTATTTTGTAGGGAACTAGTGCTAACTTTGAATTATAGTGGTTCGAATTATCGCAGATTGGAATTATCGAGAGTCAACTGTATAATAGTGTTAATCTTCTCTGTGTTTATGTTTGAGTTAGAGCGAGACAAAAAACTTCTTGGATTACATACAAAAAAAGCCTTGGATTTAACTTTTTTCCACTCTTGGTTATGAAAACTGATGTTACTTTTAATTTTGATTTATTACATTTTAGAACCGAACATCCTCACGGGTTGTTACCATAGTGGAAGAGATACAAATAGCATTTGCTCTAACAAAAATGCCTCTTGTGTTTCCTACAAATATTTGGATGAACACAATAATTATATTGAAGGGCGTGGATGTGAAAGAACTGTTCCATGTTATAATAAAAAAGAATGTATGCGTTGTTCTGATCCATCTATGGATGGTGTTAATGTCTGCAATGCAATATCAAAACGATACAGTCACTCGTGCTACACTTGTCGATCTGAGGACTGTGCAATTTTAAATGACTTGTCAATTACAAGAACAGAATCATGCCCTGACAATCCTAATCAAACCGAACAGTGTGCTACATACCTTGATAAGAACTCAGTTGTGGTGAGAGGATGTTTTAATACAACATTTGAATTTTATGATATTTGCCAGGAAGACAAAGAAAATTGCCAAATTTGTGACGGAAACTTGTGCAATTCAAAAAGTGTTAGATTCTTTTGTTATAAGTGCACCTTTGCGAATAAGAGGTGCAAATATGGACAAAGGGAAAACCTTTTAAATGAGTGTGACAATGGACCTGGATTTAATAATATTGGGTGCTATACTTTACTCAGGTATTTATTACATCGAATTATTTAATACAATTTATTTTTGACAAATAAATCTTAATAATAATAATATCTTAAACAATATTAAAAAAAAAGTCCATGTATTTAATAATGTTTAACGACCGTGTTGTATATAAAACTGTTTGTTACTTAAAATTAATATTATGACACTAATTTGTATTCTCGTTATAAAAAATTCTTGAAAGAGCTAATGGTTTTTTTTATTATTAATGGCCTTTGTCAAATATTTTAATTCCAATTATCAAATTCAGATAGAAGAGAGTTTCGTTGTGATTGGTTTACTATAATAACCAAATGGTTTAAAAATGAAAATTTTATAAAACGCTTAAATCCGATATTTCTTCCAAACAAATTATTGTCTGAATGAACAATAACTATTACAACAAAATAGGGAGTTTAATAAACGAAACTTATCGACCTAGTTAAATATATTCTTCATTATTGTGAAAGTACGCTTGGCTTAGTGCTTTTAAAATGTCATTTCTTGTCGACATAATTATGCAAATAACTATATTTTAAATGAATTAAACTAAAACCGAAAAATTCTTTAAATTTCTGTAGAACAACTAATTGTGAAATTGATAATTTAATAATTTTTTGTATCTAAAATCAGTAATTATTTTAATGTATTATAATTCATTCTAGACAAGATGGATTGGTGGAACGGGGCTGTTATGACAGCAATTCAGAGGTCTGTCAAAATAATTCTATATGTATTACCTGTCAAGACCATGGCTGTAATAAAGACAGTACAGTCTCTAAAAAATGTCACAATTGTGAAGGAACACTCAGTTCAGAATGTGCCACAGAGGGAACAGCACACACCATCAAATGTCCATTGTTATATGAAATGCCTTTATGCTTCATAATGATCATAAATAGTTCTTTAATTAAAAGGGGGTGTACAGCTTATGAAGAGTATTCCGAAAAGATGAGAAGACTATGTAAGATGGATTTATACCAATGCTATTTCTGTGATGAAGAAATGTGCAACAGTTTAACGATAAAATCATCCAGAGCCTTGAAATTAGTGAAGATAGATAGAAACTATTTCATTCTTCGTTTAATTTTGTGTCTTCTGAATTGGATAATTTATTTCAAAAAGTAAGTTAGATCTCAGCAGGCATGATGTTGATTGTTGACCTAAGAACCGTCAAAATGTATTTAATTTTGACAAGTTTGGTCTACTTCTTGCAAGTAATTATCGGTAATAATTAAATTTCTAGTTCTAATTGTCTTATAACAGTGATTTCAATCCATAGGATTGGTTTCAGCACATCTTTGCTATGAATGCGCGGGTTTAAACTGTGAACCAAGTAATGCATATTTGGTAAAATGCAAAATGAATACCACAAAAAGGTGTTTCTTTGTCGGTTGGAACAGTAGCGGTATTTATCGAGGTTGTTATGAACCACAGGCTATTTACCTAAACTACTGCAAGCTGAATAGGCTCACCAGTTGTTCTGTTTGCGAAGGAGAAGCCTGTAACAATGAGCCAATCTTCCAGAGTGCGATTTTCTCGTGTAAAAAGTGCGATTGGGGCGAATGTGATAGTCGAAAACAGGCAAAGATAAACTTTTTCCAGTGTGAAGCGTTTGTCACCGGAACAATTCCACGCTGTTTTACTCGGTTCAAATTTGGTGAACAGGTCTACAAATTCGGTTGTGAAAATGAAATGAATCGAGAAGATGTAGACGCGTGCCAAGGGGATACTTTTCAAACTCTTTGCCGCTTTTGCACCGTTTTCAATTGCAACACCCAATTCTATTTCGACTACTTCATCGACAATTTGAGATTTACTTGCCAATCTTCAAATTATCTTCCCGTAGAAATGACAGTCGTATGTAACTTTTTCCAATTTCGCATCCCTATCTATGGATGCTACATAAATCGAGAAAAAACCATATACCAATGTGCCAATGAAATCAGATATCCTCGTTACAAAGAGATTTTAGAAGAAGAAAGTGCCATTATATGCCAAGATAGTGTTTGTAATAATCCGGAGAGTGAGTATTATTATATTGATAATTATAATTTTATTTAATTTTTTAATTCATTACATACAATTTTGTACTCAACACAGTCGACAACTTGTGCAATTCTAATTAGTAAACTTCAAATTAGCAAGCGGTAAAGTTTTAACTTTGTCAGTGTTATACAAACACACATTTCTTATAGATATTTAGGATTTAATAAAAAGAAAATGCAGTTTATGGAATGAATTCTAAATTATTATAAAAATTGTTGTGTTTAAGAATTGCACAAACGTAGTACGCACCTTGTAGGTAATGAACCTTTGCCACTCTCGTCCCATTAGAAATTTCCATGGAAAAGTGCTACATTACCTACCGTTATATAAACTACTATTATTTAAATACAGTCAACAATAGTTATTAATATATCTATGTGTCACTATTAAACACTGGGATACATTAAACTTACAAGTGTTGCAATATTAATGGGGCTAAATTTCAANTCTCTCGTTCCATTAGAAATTTCCATGGAAAAGTGCTACATTACCTACCGTTATATAAACTACTATTATTTAAATACAGTCAACAATAGTTATTAATATATCTATGTGTCACTATTAAACACTGGGATACATTAAACTTACAAGTGTTGCAATATTAATGGGGCTAAATTTCAACTACAGTGCGGAAAATTTGAATAATGAACTGTGTAATTCCACCGTCAAAAATGGTCAGAAAGAAAACACCCTAACAACATGTTTTATAGATTTGTGTAGGCAGAAAAGATTGGCTGACTGACTATTGCTCCTCAAGATCAATTAAAGGGATTAATATATAGGAATACTTTATTGATAGCACCAATTTAGATAGGGCTAGAAATTATGACGGTGAAACTGTCATAGGGCGATATACGTTGAAGGGAGTATAGCTGCCTACCAATTCTCAGCGATACGTAATTGTACATCATATTCATGTATTTTATATATGAATAAGGACTTTAATCCCTAAGTAAGTTCTTTGTCAACCCCACCCCACATTAGCTAACCTAACCTGCTAAATACATAATATCTTAAATTAGCACAAGGCTTCATGCATTTTGTAACATAGAAATAATATTATTTTTCACAAATTGCAAAAGTGTTTAATACAACACAGTCGATAAGAATTGTTATACACACATGTTATTTTTATAACATGTTATAAACTCGTTATTGCATGACTTTAATTAAATATACCCTATAAATATATTAATGCCCTTTAAATTTCTAGTACAATATTGGGTAACGGGTTGTTGGCACTCTGGACTTTCCAGAGACGTATTTTGTGTGAATATCGGGAGTTCTTGTGTTACTTATAATTACATTGATGAGAATAATATCCAACAAACACGGCGAGGATGTGAATCGACTACACCCTGCTGGAATCGCAAGGAATGCATGAGGTGTTCAGAGCCTTCTCTGCTTGGTACTGTTTTGTGCAACAGCCCTGGCATTATCTACAGCCACAAGTGTTACAAATGTAAGTCGACGGAATGTGCGATAATCAACAATTTAACCCTCTTTCAATCGGAATCCTGTCTGGATCTGAATACTGGCAAAACAGAATGCGCCACTTACTTTAACGGTGATTTGGTGGTGCGCGGATGTTACGATAGAGACTTTGAATTTTTAAATATTTGCGAAATGGATAAGGATAATAAAAATTGCACGGTCTGTAAAGGAGATCTATGTAATTGGCAAAGTCTTCGCTTCTTTTGCTTTAACTGTACGTTTTTTAATGGTCAATGTAAATACGATCAATCGGAAAGCCTTTTAGTGGAATGCCGTTACATGCCTGGATTTTTCCACGTGGGATGCTACACACTTATAAGGTAAATATATTCAACTACGGATAGATTATAAGTAACCAGTAATTGAAACCAAAATACGAGTAACTGTCCCAAAAAATAACTGAAAAATAAATGTCCCGATAATAACGCAAGTTAATTTAATCCTTACACCTTTTCAATAAAGTGACAGATCTATACTGCTCTCGTATGCGGTAACAAATGGCACGTCAATTACACATTTATCCAATCCAAGACCATTTCTTGATGGACTTAACCCTTAAGGGATTTTTGTTAAAAATTCATTTTATTCCTTTGAAAATAGGGTCATAAGAGGAGAGACACCAATTTTTTTTAAAAAAAGAGTTAAAAATTGTAATACAAAACATAAATTTTTTTGATTTTACTTCTCAAGCCGAATTTATATTATTGTCTCTAAATTAGAGAACATATTACTCATATGATGTCACTCCTAATTTTACCAATATATTTTTATCTATTCATTACATTTTAGACAAGATGGGATGGTTGAAAGGGGATGCTATAAAAGTGAAGACAAAGAGTGTCCCCCGAATACAGAATGTATAACCTGTCAAGGACACGGATGCAACAGACACAGTGTAATCCAAAAGTATTGCAGTAATTGTTCAGGCTCGATGACCTCCTCTTGTGCACTGGATGTTGAAGAAATAACGAATCAGAGAAATTTAGTCAAATGTTCCATGCAAATCCATCAGCCATTGTGTTATACTATGATTGAGAACAACACGCATTTTAGAAGAGGCTGCACAGGTCATTTCGGATACCGTGAGAAGTTGAGGAGGCTTTGTGGAATTGATAATTACCAATGCTTCTTTTGTGATGAAGATAAGTGCAATATTATGACACTAACAAAGTCTTTATCTTGGAATTTGGTGTTACACATCTTTCTGCGAGTAGGAATTGTCATCTGTGCATTGCTGATGATTATTGAGCTTTAAAATTAAGATCATTGAAATAAAGTTTAATTTTGGAATTATTTTATGTTTCAAATTGAAGGTTTCGATTTTGGAAAATTAAACTTTTTCTACAGGGTTTTCCATTAAAATGCTTCATTATGATATTGACTAAAAATGGATAATTTGTATATCTTCGATAACTTCACGAAATCCACAACATATTGTTAGGGCTTGAATTTATCATTTAATTGATCTAAAAGAAAAAAATAGTTGTGTGTAACATTTAATTCCAAAATTTCTATCAATTTTACAGAGGTGGAAGGATTAATGCTTGCAAACCACACGTGTTTGAAAAAGCATATCATTTAAAAATGATTTTCCATAACATTTTTGTGACTTCATTATGTTACTTATATTTGCATTTTTCTATATAATAGTTATTTATACAACTAGGTCGATAAGATAAGTCATTTTAAACACAGGGGGGGTAGTTTAAAGCCACGAGCGTAGCAAGTGCCAAACATAATATAAAACCCCACATTGTATATATTCGTCTCTCTCTCTTGGAAATGACAATCATATATATTAATCAAANAAACATAATATAAAAACCCAACATTTTATATATTCGACTCTCTCTCTCTCTGAGATGACGGTAATTCAGTGATTGGTGCACGGAAAATGAAGTTGAACAAAAATAACCAACTGACAAATTTGATTTTAATATAAAGATGTTTTGTACTTATACTAGACTAGCGCAGATATAGAAGTATAGAAATTTTATTGGTGTGGAAAAAAAAGCATTATATATTTGTACAAAGATTAAAAAAAAATATTAAGATTTTTGTTTTCATTTATTTAAAAGTTTATAAAATTTTGTATGAAACAATCGATTAAACACCAAATACGCTCGTGACTTTAAAAAAACCCTGTCTTTAATAATTTCTTATCTGACTAGTTGTCTGTATAACTTTTATTAATATGATTTACCCAAAAGAAACAAGAAAAACTGAACCCAAACATAAAAAACGACGAAGAATAAAAAGGGAAAATAGTTCTCTCCGTTTGTCTCCTAAAATTGACGAGTGTGATCATTTACATCAATATCATCCAATTTCGGACATATACGTACAGCTTTCATTCATGGCTCGATAGTGTTATCCACTTTGTTTATTATATAAACGAACGTTTATCTTTCTTTTGATCAAGACTGCACCAATAAGCCACCATGAGGATTGAACGGCTATAGAATAACAAATTTTATACTTTTCGTGATGAAATGAAAACACAATTATTTTCTGTTGATGGTGAATCACCACAACCCCTATTTTAGCATATTAAACACGATATTTTCTAAAATTTTTTAATATGTTTAACTTTATAACCAATATTTCATAATGATTAAGAGTTAATTTAATTGCTTTTAGATACATTTTTACAAATCAGCAATTTATCATAAAAAATTCATGTACAAGATCAATTTAACAGATATATTTACATTTTTACCATTCCTTTAAATTAAATTAGATACATTTTGCAAACAGTTTGAATATTTAACAATGCTGATAAATTATCTTGGTTCGGGAAATGACCAGAGCATCCTCACATTCTTTTCCTCTCATCCTTCTTCTTAAGCCATTTTGTTGGCAAATGTGTATGATTTCTATCCATTTCTAGGCGGGAATTCTGAAAGGGGGTGAAATCTTTCGACTCTTTGGTCCTTCCTCTGATCCGATTAATATTTAAATGAAGCCAGAACGAACAAATTGGCCGAATGAATATAATATTAAGAAATTGCGCTTGCATCCTCTATAATTGAATTTGCTAAAGCGCCGCAAATATTTCACATTGACCGCTCCAAATTAAATTTGCACAAATGCAAACAAATCGTAAGAAATTTCTCAAGAAAATGAAGAAGAAAGCGTTTTCATCTCTTTAAACTGTAAATTGTAACTCGTTCCAAGTTTTATGACTCTTCTCTCCTCTGTCCCAGTAATTATTCACTCCAAATTGTCACCTTGATGACCAACCAGTGTATAATAAAAGCTGAAGAATGGCCCCTGCCACCTTCTAAACACCTTTTCACCACAGTCAAACATTAAAAACTTTACCCTTTAACAATGTTATTTTAAGTAAAGACATTTCGGTGGGGATGCGATTGTCGTTTATCGGTCGCATAATTTCTCAATTTTTGGCAAAACAATTTGGAAAATAATAGGGGTTGTAATAAGCTAGCTGTTTGTTTGCGTTTTACATTGTGAAATAACTGAAACGGGAAATTAAATATATGAATTAAGGTTTATAATTTGTTCTTCTTGGCAGAATCATTGAAATTTTCGTTATTAAAATATAAATAAAATTTAAAAAGTGGCTTTACCTAAAATTAATACATTTTTTTTATAAATTAACACTGTTTAAGGTGTCAATGCGAACTAATGACGACCTACTACTCGTAAAACTATATAATTATCTAACTACCCGCATCAATTGTAAGAATTGTCCCTCAGTGGAGAAAGAGGGAGTGCCAATAAAAAATTGGCGGCTCTGAGATTTTTCAAAATTTCGCGACAGTGATTCAAGTAATTGTAAATCTTCTATAACAAAAAGTTGTAAGTTTTTAAGAAAGTTACTTTGTGTAAATTTTAAGTTTCTACAAAATCCCGAGATTTAAAAGAAAAAACAAGTATACGCAGGGCCGGATTTAGAAATTTGCCGCCCTGGGGCAGTGAAGAAAATGCCGCCCCTATGATTGAAATGTTATTGTAATATTTTTTATCAGCGCAAGGGACATGTTCTGCAAGATCATTAATTCTTGACTGTAAACCCGAACAAATCCCTGATACATTATTCTTGTTATCATATGAATGTCTTCGATAATCTCTGGGAGATCAAGATTAAAAAACTTAAGAATT
>JXOV01030749.1:0-40411 GCA_001014945.1 Clogmia albipunctata
CCTTGTTGTATAAATAACTATTTTCTTTCTTCTAAAGCGTCGATAATTTACTTTAAATGAAAAGCACCATCACCATTGAATTTAAATCGAAAATTTGAATGACTATTCAATGGCATTAAGATCATTCCAATCGAATCAATGTGAAATTGTCCTTTTATCTGGAATTGCCTCGTGTCAACCGAATAACACCTTAATTGCTTTCAATACCATTTCATTTTCCGCTAATTTTCTGTATACATTTCTTTGAGGAATAAAAACAGGCATAACCATATACCGTTTTGTAATTTAAAAAGTGCTTCTCTTTTTATACGACAGTAATTTTACTAGTCGGGTTTTTTGTATTATTTATTATCAATTATGTTTATTGATTTTATATTTGAACGACTGCCAGTCAGTAAGGGGAAGTATGATTTAAATGGCGATGATAGAATAGAATAAAAATAAAGTTCAGTCCCATAAACCCTATTTGTGCCTGCCTTGAGCAATAAACTGTGTAATGTGGAGCGTATCGGTTTTAGAGGTGAGTTAGTCCGTTGTTAGAGGAGGAGGAGAAAGAAGTAAAAAAGTAATGAGAATGGGGATCATTGAGTTTGGGCAGTTTTCGAAGCGAATTCTAATCGAGGTGAATTTACATGGTCATAGAATATTATTTCCCTCATCTCTCTTTCTCTCTCGTTATAGAAAAGAAGTGTGGTATTGATGTTTTGAATGTGGATAAAGAAGAAGTAGTATAGAAATTGTAGTTGTTGGTTGGGCAAAGAGACAGAATAACTAAGCGAGCGAAATGTGGAGAAAAACCAGCAGCGGCTGCATGACGATTCGGTTTTGGTTTGGATGAATCGATGAACGTTCACCGCGCCACAATTTATCTATCTTTTTTCTTCGCTTTACCATTCTTTAATCGAACCGAATTCGAGACGGTGTCTTGTCTTGTGTGTGGCGTTGTGCGAATGGTCAGGTTTTGTGTTGAGTTAAAGTCTCTCTTCTTCTCTTGGTACCTCGAAGAGCAGTCACGGTCCCAATAACAAAAACAACAAGTGTGTTTTTTCATAGTTTGGATTCATTTACCACCACGTTTCCGTTTTTTCCATACACTTTTTCTTGTGTCTTTGATCATCAGTTGTATTCTTGTTTTGTTGTTGGGTTTTTTCTGCTGTTGGTTCGAGCTCTCGCTCTCCTTCTTTCTCCTCAGGGTGAATGATGTTGATGATGACGATTTGAGTATGGAATGGTATGGTCTGAAAATTATAGATGGAAAATGCTTGTGTGTAAAAGAAATGGCTAAAGAAAGGAAGAGACAGCTATGGGAGAGAGCGGAAAAGGAGGAGATGAGGAAATGGTTCAATTAAATGAAGATTTTTGGGGAAAACAGAAGCCATTAGTGACGATTCTTGGCTCTGGTTTTGTAAAATGGAAGAGACTCAGTTGTTTGGTGGGTCAAACGTCGCGGTGCATTCATTGGTGGGGTAGACATTAACTGATGGCCAATGTGACACATTCAATGGTTTTTAGTCGACCGTGCCAAAGGGAAATTAAAGTATCATTGACCTCTGGAAAACAGTCCTTTATCTTTTAAGTTTTTAATTTAAACCCGAGGACCTTTTTATTACCAAATATAGTAGGGATTTTCACTGGCATAATTTCAATCCCAAATTTTTTGGCCAAGTGAAAAATGTAAAGAGGAATAATTTGAATTAATGCTGCCACCGCCTTTTAAAATGAATTCCTAATCCCAACATAATTACATAATTATTATTATGATGAGACATTTACTGCAATAAGGGGGCGAAATTAATGCAGATGGGCATGACCGCTTTTATAGTTTAACCGAGAGTTTTATGGATTTTTTAAATTATGAGAATGGCTTAATCAATGGTCAATTGTTATAGAGGCTCGTAGTGAGAGAAGTGGAGGGTTAGTTGAGGTAATGAATAAACTTATTAGTTTTTAATGAAGTTGGTGATTAATATCATTAAAGTTGTTATTCAGTTTCAAGATTTTGGGTAATTTATAATCGTAAAAAGTTTATGGAATGTAAGTTTTACTTTGGTCGCGTTATTTCACAGGTTTTTGTACAATTCTATTAAAAACATTACATTTTAGTATCAAATACTTCCTGAAGAAAGTGGTTCAAATAATATTTAAATGTTGTTGGAATATACATTTTCAATACCCGCAAATAAATGAGCAAGTAAACTTATAAAGAACTGGTTGGAAAAACAGATAATTAAACACTCGTTTCTTTTTCACTTTATTTGTTTTCTAGTATTTTACTCGTATTTAATTATGGTCACTTCTCCCAGACGTTCTTTAAATAACTATATCAAATATATCGTTTTACGTTCATAAAATAAAACTAAATTATATCAATTTACATTTGTATATAGCTTTAATACAATTCTTCTAAAAGATGTCTTGTATTAAGTTAAAATCTAAATAAATTTCAGTAAATATCGGAACTGAAATGTGCCAGGTGTACTGTAAAAGGTCGAGGGCTTATTGTACTAAAGACTTCACATACTCGTTTTGATAAAATTACATGAATTTCTGGAACAATATTAGGTAGCCATGACAATGAACCAAAGTCTCTGGGTCCGGTTGAATTGATTTATTGTTTGTGTTCACGCTCAGTGCACCTCATCATGGGCAGAAAGAGAGAACAGGCAGGGAATAGCGCTCTACAGCAACAACAAAACAGAGCATCAGCAGTTGGATTGTGCTGGATTTCGTCGTTTTTGGGGGGGAAGAGAAGCATAGGGAGTGAGAAGGAAGGAGAGTTGGCAATGTATAGAATGAGTCCGGTTCTCGGTTCGGGTGGATGGAATGTTGTGTTATTGTTGGGAAAATGTGGGGTCACAACCACCACCGAAATCACCCTTAATTGTTTAGACGCGGGTGTTGGAATGGAACAATAAAACAGAGAGCAGAGGGTGTGATTCAGGTACTAATAATAATCAGATGGCCAAAACACAAGGATAATTATTGGGCGGTTGTGTTTTTTATACATATATTCGGTGCCACCACCCGGGTTTTTTGTTATTTTTATTTTAGGATATTATTCTTGTTTAGTGTATAATAACGATTACAAGGCTGTTTTGTAAATTTGCTTAATATCAGGGTGGCTAAGCCATGACGTCTCTTCCTCTTCTCTCCAACTCCAACTACAGCATATTGGTGGATCCTAAACAGTATTAATGTCGGTTATATGGTTTCCTATTTTACCACACCAAAGAGAGCCTCAGCCCGACGACAAAAATGTGAAATGGCAAAAGGCTGTAATGTGGCTTTGTCGGTTATTATTTTATAACCATGACCATGATTGACAAATTTGCCGAATAATGTCAAAATGCACGAATTTTTAATTGAATCTCATAAAATTTATGACATGCTTTCACGATTTCATCCATGGTGTAGACGTGGAAAAGGATATTTTATAGGTTTTTTGTCGGTGTGTCAGTGGAAGGAAGGAGGAAGGGGTTGGGTTAGGCAA
Source organism: Clogmia albipunctata (assembly GCA_001014945.1). Lineage (NCBI taxonomy): Eukaryota > Metazoa > Arthropoda > Insecta > Diptera > Psychodidae > Clogmia > Clogmia albipunctata. The sequence goes on from JXOV01030749.1 coordinate 3,491, forward strand.
AGTGAATAATATTAAAAGTGGTCTCAACTAATGGAAATTTTAATAGAAATATATAGAACAGAGTGTAGAGGGGAAAAGAGCTTCTTTAAAAAGAAGTTGTGGAAAGAAGGAAAGCAGAACAAGGATAGACAGATGCAGTTTTAATATTAATAATAAAGTTTAAATTTCCATCTAATGGAAGCCAGACCATGAATATAAGTGACATCTTGAAGATATTTACAATTCAAACGTCAGATGCAGAGCAAAGACAATGGAGAATACAAGCTCACTTGTCGGTTGGATGGATGGTTGGACGACAATGCTCAGATTTCGATGTAAGGTTGACATTTGGATAGTAGAGAGCTTCCGCGCGAGCTTCACCAAGACTCTGGAATCTAGTCTTTGCCATATAAGAACACTCTTCTAGACACTGATGTTAATATTTATGGTGTTCCATTTTCTCTATTTCACGCATCAATCGGTCCATTTGTGTTTCTTTCTCTAGTTAGCAATATGTATGAAATGTGACTGATTTATCAAAATGGTACAGGAATGTGCGCCTTTTGCGATAAAAAAGAATAAAGCATCCTTTGTTTGAAATATACTGCAGTCAAAATATCTTTAAAGAAAGGTTTAGTTAGTTATGATAAAAATTGAGTAAAATGAGACTTTTCATTCAATTTTAAAAATATCTTGACTTTCCATTTAATCTTCAAAGTATTGTGATTTAGTTTCTTTCCATTTGTCCAGAAACAAGATTTGAAGGAAGCGTGGACGAAATTAAAGATCTGACAATATTAACATGGAATTGGCTTCCATACTTGACAATACCAAAAATTCTGCAACAGAATACTTCATACGCTAAACTAAATAAAAAGTCTAATAAAGAACTGCATTTATACGAGAAAGAAATACAAAATGAATAAAATAATTAAAGAAGTAGAAATAAATGGTAATTTTATTTCATTTGTATGCAATAAAATCTGTCAGGACATTTGGTTTTATTCAAACCTAATGTTTCACATCTCATTAAGTTGATTGTCTGTAGAGGTTTGTTTCTATTTACGGAAAAATGCGGAAAGAACGAGTTTATGAAAAATAAATTGCTTGAAATTTGAAATGAGCCAGTCAAAAGGCAACAAATTTTATATTCCGACATTATTATTAAGCACAATATGGGTTTTATCTGTTTCACGTCTTATTTATCTAAATTATTGCATATTTTTTGACAAAAATTATCGATTACCGGAAGTGTATTGTCTTTTGAATGTGTAATATATGATGTTTTATTAGGAATTGAATTGAAATCCATTATTTACCGCTAAATTTTTGGAATTTTGAGGCATTAGGTAGTTAAGTACACTTAAATATTTTCTAGAAATTAAATTCATAATTACAACAGGTGAGGATTTCTAATTACACATTAACAGTTGAAACTTTATTAGGTAATAATTGTAAAAACTTTAGTTTAGTGTAGAGATAATTAGGATAAAGGGAAATTATTTTTAAGTGGATCTATGAAATGTTGTAGAGCACATTTCTCTTAAAATGAGATGCGTGATCTAAGCATATGGGACTTTTGTTATTAATGCGCGGCGCCGCGGAGCCTCAGTTGCAAATTGTAAAGAACCCTCTCTAAATGATGCTTATCAATTTTAAGACAAAGCACATTAAATTGTCTGCACCACCACATCGTTTTAGAGGAATGGTAATAAAGCGTTTACTTGGCAATATTTAATTGAAACCATTTTCATTTTCAACACTTTCCAAAGTGAAGACAAGATAAGTAAGACGGTGTGACACGTTTGAGATAGAATTCACTTAAGCTTAGTTCAGAAGGTATTTGATAATAAAATTTTAAATAATCTAAGACTAGTTTTATAAATTGCTAATTTTAAAGGAAATAACTGATTATTTGCATTGAAAAGAACTAGCTTTTATCGAATATTAGCGAGCTATTTAACAAGAGAGTAATCGTTATTTATTTATCTCTGTCAATGTTTTTAGTAATAAACATGAATTCAATTTTTTCAGTTCTCTCGCTCGAAAATGGAAATATTGTCACATTTAGTATTCATTAATAATTTATTTATAGCCCATCGAAATTGTATTTAGCTGTTTTATTAGCTTTGACCATTGCATGTGTTCATTCGGAGACCGTGTCCATTCCCATTAGTCTGTTGGAATGGAAGTGATGATGATTGTCGTTCAACAAATATTGTGTTGTATATGAGATGAGTTTTGCTAAAATTGTCTAAATTGTATACAAGAGATGAGATAGAGAGAGAAGAGTGCTCTGAGGAAAATTGTGTGCTGAAATATATGTTAAACATTTTCTATTCACGATGTGCGAATTAAATTGGCCCATAATAATAATGTACCATATGTTGTCTGTTATTCGTTTCAGATTCCGATTCCAAAAGAACGGAGAGAGCATCCCTGGAAGCTGCTGTGTGGCCCACATAAAATGGCGGAGAATGAACTGAAACTGTGAACCCATTGAACCCGCGCGCCATAGTCTGGTTAAATCGTCTTTATTTGTGTTTACCCTAGGGAGCACCTCTGTAAATAGCAGCAGGACTTGACACAGCTAAAAGATGGGCACAGTAAAAAGGCCGTTCCGAAGAAGGATGACCCTGGTGTGGATTGGGCTGTTGTACCACCTCTTATTAGCTAACAGTATCCTGGCCATCCGTCTAGATGACAACCTGGCCAATTTAGATACCAATTTCGGTAAGGATTTAACATTCTTTATTTCAGGTTTAATAGACCTTATATAATTCTACCGAAAAATCTTAACTTTTTGTAGCCAAAGATTGGGCTATAAAGTCGTTCATATTTCAATACTGCTGGATTATATATTTTTCAATACCACAAACACAATTTGTATAAATATTCAAAATTACTACTTTGATTTATAAATCAATTTTAATTTTTTTCTATAAAATATAACCAAAAGTTTAGTTTTTCTTAAATGTTGGTTCTGGTTTCTATATGTGGTTTAAATGATTATTGTCATCAAATCTTCTTTTAACTTAACAGAATCTTATTTAAATATGTTTTACTTACTACTAGTCTTAACTTCATTTGTAGCAAATTTGTGACAATTTGCGTGCAAATTTTAAATTATTTCAGCAGATTACCGTTACAGAACCAATTTCCGTTAAAAAGAGACAATATAGGAATTACACAAAACACGTAATTAAACACTCGTATCTTTTAGAACACTCATTTCATTCGTTTTATAGTATTTTATTCGTGTTTTATGACTAATTTTTCCCAAACGTTCTTTAAATAACTATTTTGTGTTCAAATTCTATCTAGAACAAAGTGTTATTTTAATTGGTATTTGAATATTGATATGGCATTCCAAATTAGATGCATACTTGAAAGAGCGTTAAATGCTAATGAATAGTTTCTGCATTTTATGTATATTTTATTAATGGAAATTTGTTGTCTAGTCTAATTTATTTAATGCATTTTTGTTATACACATTATTTTCTCATCAAAAATGAAAATTAAATATTATAATGAAATTACTTAAATTCCAATAAAATACAATATTACTAATTAGGTGTATAAGGTAAATTCCACATTAGTTTCAATGAGATTGAATTGTGTAGTTAATGTATTAAAATATTAATTAAAGGCAATTTATCGTATATGTATATTCGGCGTTGAAAAATAAATTCCTTTTTCCACTATGAGTTTAAAACTTTGGCTCTCGTGGTATTATTTATTTATTTAATTAATTTTTAATAGGAACGACGGAAATGTAAGAACACCCTCGTTATTACGCCGGATTGTTTTTTATGTCTCAAAATATTTCCACCCAATACCCAAAATAGATGAGATAATTTTAAAATGATGTAGTTACATTTAAATTTGTCGTTTATTTTTGAAGGTGGAGTGCTTTATTATTAGAAGAGATTAATCATCCATAATTTAAATTTAATTATATTTTGATAAGACTACTATGTCGAATTTACTGGTTATATTTCTGCTCTTAAAAAGAATACTTTATATTCTTATTTATTATGTATTTGAAAAACTAGAAAATTTAATAAAAATTTTATTTCTCGACCACAATCCTCGTTGTATGACATTAAAATATACACTGTCAATTAAAGTTATAGCCGCACTTGTTTATGCTTGATATCTCTGGAACCAAAAGAAGCTGGAATTTAAAATTTATACACAGTGCATATTTAAACACCTTACAACTGTAGTATGTCATGGGAGATGTATTAAGCTCAGATTGAAAGTAAAAGGACGAGTGGATAAATCAATATAAACTGTACATAATCCGGCTAGGCCATCATGTTCAAAATGAACTTTTTGAGTCTCAAGCCATCACAATCTACTGCCAAAGATTTTATATTTTTTAGTTATATTTTATATCGTTTATTAAATAAATCCTAATCTAATATTAGACGTTTTTTCCTTTTCAGATTTAGACATTGCGGCAGTATTTAGTAAAGTAGCATATGGTTCAACGACCACAACAAAACGAAGCATCCCGGAGAATGTTTTAGTGCCTAGCGTGACGACAGTGTCGACTCCGATTTTGACCACGGCCCAGTCCTCGTCCACGTCTGTCTCATCACCAAAGGCGGGCAAAATACCGTTGGGAGGTGGTGGTGCTGGCGTTGTCAATGGTGGACCGGGATCGGCTCTAGGCAAGAAGTTGAACGAGAACATTGACGATGATCTTATGGACATAATCAAGACGGACGACGGTCCATCGGATCCGAGGAAGAAGCATTACGAAATGCTGGACACGGACCGTGGAGAACGCGTCCTTCCCACACTGCCCTCCAATGCTGATATTTTAAAGACTAATCATAATAATGGAAATAGTAACAACAACAATAGACACCATCACGGCCACCAGGCCCCCAATAGGAACTATTTAAATTCTACACCGATGCCACCGCATCTAGTTAATAGTGAGTTTAATTCTGGCTATATTAAAATAGTTTTAAACTTCTAAAAATAAATATGGCATTTTTAATCAATTTATTACACCCCTCGATTTTTATTTAAAAGAAGAATCGTTTCTCGGTATACCTCTCACATCAGTTTCCCAAAGGCAATTTAATTAAATAATTGAAAAGAAAATGTTACTTTAAATTACAATGTTTTTAATTTTAATAACAGAATTTTATAATTAAAAACAACGCTCGTTCCGTTACATTTGGGGATAAGCCCTACAAACACCATTTTATTAAAAAAAAGTTTTAAAAATTATTTAACCTTTCCAATCAGTTGTTAGATAAGTCATGTCGTCTCTATGTTAATTAAAGAATTTCTAGAGTAATTTAAATTTTATGCTGAAAATTTCCTTGGAAAAACTTTCAAGCATTGGTGCATGCAAGCTCTTGTGCAATTTGATGGATTTTTAATGTACCTTTATTCTTGTAGGTAACAAGAACGGCAACAACAATCTACCGCCCTCGTATTCGCCACCGTCCCGGTCATTTTTCACGCCGCCCCTTCCGCCCGAGTACCAGAATCCATTTGCCGATAAGCCGACGCTTAGAGGCACCCAGAGCGAGAACTCGTTGCTCCTATTGCAGCAGTCGCATTCACCGCAAGCGGGTGACTTTAATCACCATTCGGCGTTAAATAGGCGGCCGAACGTAGCGCAGCAGCACGAAAAGAAGGTGCTGAACACGCCATCGAATACGGGCGGACCGTCGTCCTCGATCCTGATCAACCAGTTGAACCATTTTTTATTGAGCACGACGGCGCATCCGGCGATCCAGAACCATAGTCATCAGAATGGGAATAGTGGGAATAATGTGCTACACATACCGAGTATTAGCAGGATTTTAAGCGGATCGAATGGTAGGAAGGAGGACATTCCAGCTGTTCTTTTGAGACAGGCGACAGTTAAGCCGAATTTGGGAAAGTTTCACACAACAACGGCTAAAGTGAAGAACAGTACGACGAATAGTTCAAGTAGTAGTTCAATGAGCACCCTAGCCAGTCCTAGTCCAACGACAGTGAGGAGTTTTTTAGGGAAGACCAGTGAGAATGAGGAGGAAAATACAGAGGAAATTGAACTAGATGAACAGTTGAATAAGAATTTGCTAGTTCTGGTGAATAAGAATGAGGATGACGACAGTGATGGAGGAGAAGGAGAGAGTAATAAAGATGAAGACAACACAGATGACGTCATAATGGAGCCTAGTGATGCTGGGATCGATGGCAATAAAAAGATGTTTGATAAGAATTTCATGTCCAACGATGGAGGGGACAATCTCTGGTCCATTTTATGGAATTTTCATATCTATTTAACCGCCATTCTGTTCACGATAATCAGTGTCTATTCGATCTTTAAAATTATTTTCTACGATAAGTTGATTTACTTATTTAATCAGAACTTTTTCCTCATGATCTACTGTCTGATTATCACAATCAGTCTGATTAGGATCTATTATCTCTGTTACGATCCGTACAACATTAATTCGTCGTTCAATTTCCTGTTAAACGACTTTTTCCTCAATTTTCCACAATTCCTTATGACGGTGCTGCTCGTGCTGTTGATTTATTATCTGATTGTCAAGATCTATTTCAACGACCTGTTGCTCCTGGTTAGTGGCGGTTTTGGAGGAGGTGGTTCAAATATAGCGGGAGCGGGGACAGAGTGGGACTCGGATGCGCTAATTGATGCAGGAGAGACGGAAAAGGACGGAATCGAAGAGGAGGAGCACAACAATAATCCGGATAATAACAATTTTAAGAGAATTACACTGGATAAAAAGAACAAGATTATCCTCGTCGAGGGGAATAATACGAATAGTGGGAATACGAATAATGCTGAAAGGAATGAGGAACAGGGATCGGGACAAGAACAAAGTCCAGCCTCAAGTCCGGAGAACAACTTTTACAGAGGTGACTTTGTTAAACAGCAAAAGGATGAAAAGGAGCTCGATTATCACGGATTCTATCTAGTCTACTTTGTGAAGAACTTTTACAAGAAGAATGCCCGTTTCTTCAACGTTATGCTGGCGGTGAATGTGGCCCTCCTTCTGGTATTTATCACCCTATTTATAGTATTCTTTGTCCGGCTTCAGCTCACTTTTAACGTCAATTTATTGCTGATTTTCGTGAAATTCTTAATGCAGTTTCTCAATCTCAACTTTATCCTAATGTACTTTTATATTTATAAAAAGTTGAAGCAGCTGCTGATTAAATTTAAGCTAAAGATAATCAATCTGATTAATTGTAGTAGTAATAGTGGTAATAATAATATTAATAATAATGGTGACAACAACAACGTTATTACAACTACAACAAATTCAACAAGCGGTGATAAGAGTAATAATTGTGTGAATAATAGTAATAAGGTATTGTTAAGCGAGGCAATCAGTGGCAATGAGAATAATAGTGCGGGAATGGGTCCAGTTTCGACAGAGACGACCACATATGGAAGAGGGGGAGGAACTAATCACGATCTAGACCATCAGCATGAGGTAAACTCGAACACGAATCTAGTGCGAACCTTTCAAAGGAGTTTTAATCTGAAAAAGATCAATTACTTGATTTTTATTAAGAATCTCTTTAATGCCATCAATATTACAATCGGAATCATAATGCTCTATTTGCTGTTTATCATTATTAACCTCCTCTATTTTACATACTACTACTATTATTATTATGTAAATGCTGATGAAGGTAATGATAATCATTTACAGCATAACAATTTGATCTTTGACAAGGAGAAGCTAAATAACATTTTCCTCATCAAATTCAATTGGCTAGAATGGTCCTATCAGTTCTCAAATCGATTAATAGAACTTACCATTTTGATTCTCTTCATTTGGGTTCTGAATATTAAGTTTATCTCCAATTCGAGGAGGCTCTTTAGTAAAAAGTCCTCTCTGTCCCAGAATCGGGATGAATTGATTGATACGGAGAATTTTATCCTGAATTTGAATCTAAATAAGAATCAAGTGGTGAGTTATAATACGAATAATAATCAGGTGGAGTTTAATACGAATGTGAATCCAGTGATGGGACAAACGATTACCGATAGGGAGGACATTTTAATGGACAATGAGTACGAGAATCCGATCAATATCTATCAGCAATTGGCGAATAGTCAGGGACATTTGAGGGCGGGACAAGGTTCAGGTCCTTATTATGGGGTTAATAAGAATTATCAGGGGTATTATCAGGAGCCTGTAGGAACGATGGTTACGCCTGGTATTCCCATGATGATCAATCCATCCAATACTACCATTTTTAATTCGATCAATGGGAGAAATAATGAGTTTCGAGCGTCGAAGAATTTGAAACAGTTCAAGTCGACTAATAGTTTATCGTCTGGTTTAGCCCAAAATCCAAATAATTATAGGCCTCCTCAGCCCCAGCACATGAACACAATGGGTCATCCCTACCAACATCACCCGATGGGCCCTCACACTCCGGGCCATTATCCAGGACACAACTTTTACGATGTCATCAATCCGAATAGTAATAATGGCAGTAACTATTACTACTCTTTAAGAAACTCAAACCCGAACAGTGGTCATAGTAGTAACAGTGGGGGGAATAACAATGTGGACGGGAATAGTGATAGTAATTACAGGAGTGGAGGTTCTAGTGGAGGGGGGGATTGCTACGATCAACAGCATAGTGAGAATCCGTACAATATGAGATCGATGAAGAAGGGGGCAAGTCACAGTAAAAGTAGGGCTCGAAAGAAGAAGACGAACCCAATGCACAGGCATCACGATATGCAGCAACAGCATAGAACGATGATGTCGGAGAATGGAGGTATTTTGCCGGGATTACTAAACGAGAATGCGGTAATACCTGGCGGTGATAGTAATTTCGATGTGGATCCGGATAATGTGCTAAAAAAGCAGGGGAACGGTAATAAAATGCTGGTGGATGATAATGGATTTGTCCGATTTAAAGAATTTGAGGAGAGGAATAATGACAGTGGCATAAATATGGCCAATGGTAGTGATTACAATGACCATCAGCAGCATCCGAATCAGCAAGAGATGGGTGGTAATTTTAGTATAAAGAAGAAGAATTACAATCAGTTTATGGGGGGTCAGAATGTTCCTCAGCCCAGCCAGAGGACGCCCTACCACCATCATCATCCTCACCAACAGCAAATGCAGCATAATGTTGGGGGTGGAGGAGGAATGGGAACTGATCCAGATAATCAAGAGTTTGACGATTTTTTGCAGTAACGTTAAAAATGTTAACACAAATATTGAGGATTATTATTATCTATAGAAAGATGTGAATTATAAAGAGAAATTGAGGGGATTGAGGAGGGGAGAAATAGAGAGGAAAGGAATTCCTTTATCAAGGTTTGGTGCAGCACCACCTCTCTACTCTATCATCGTTCCATTTTGGTTGGTATACGAGAGTCGTGATTTATTATTGAAGGCCATTATACATTCAATCGTGTGTCTATCTCTCTACTATCTACTCTACTAGCCAATAATATGGGAAATGTATAGTTGGAGATTAAATGGAACGAGGATTTAGAGCCCTCTCTAGAATACTGATGAATTTCCTCCCATATTTTTTCTTGTGGAAAAAAGAAAAGTTGAAAAAGTATAGAAGAGTAAGAGTTCCAATTTGCTTCTTATTTTTTTGGCATATATGGCAAAAGACTGATTTTAATTTAAACCATATTTATACTCAATTATACAACAACAAAAAACATTCACACAAACTAGAAGACTATTGGTCTCTGATGATGAATCAACTGCATTTAAAGAGTTTATTGTTACTTTTAAAAAATACTGTGTTATTTACTCGCAAATTGTTTCAACTTGCCCCCACATTTTAGTTGCTATTTTTTATAATTGATATCACGATGGTGAAGCCAATATTTGCCCTAATATCATAATGTACTGTAAAGAGAGATGAAGAGATCTGCCTAATCACAACTCATGGATGCAGGAATAAAAGAGAAATTCAATTGTGACTACACTGTTTCGAAAGGATACAGTTTTAAACTTAAATGAAAAGTGGATGAATTTATGATGAAAAGAAAGAGGGAAGAAATGAATGCAAATGACGCGAAAAGTGCGAAATCTTAGATTTAGTTATTTAAGGTAATTAATTCAATATAAAATGTATAATGATGATAATGATATATATAAATATATATATTTAATGATACTAAAATTATATTAATTATTATCTATTATAAAATGATGAAGGAGCATTTTAGTGGTTAAGGAGGAAGTATAAAAGAGGATAATGAGGTTAAATTGTTGGAGTGTGAGAGATAGCAACAACTAGATGACAAAAAGAGTGAGCAAATTGGTGAATAAGTTGTAACAAGGGCATTTATATAAATATAGATATGTAATAATATGACACACACACAATTACACCTATGCTCCCTTAACTAAAAAAGGAAATCTCTGCATTGATATTAAGGACTCTATCCTCTACTTGTATAATTTTACATTAAACGAGATTCACTTGTAAATATATACTTGATTATTTTAAAATGAGACAATTTTAAAATAAACCAGAATTAAAATTTGAAAATGTGTGTTTTATTGATGGAATTTACAATGGGTTTAGTTTCAGAAGGAGAAAATTAAATGGTTTTTAATTAAGGTGAATCAAAGAAGGTAAGACTTCAAGATCAAATGTTTCTTAGAGAAATATTTAAGACAACATAAATCACTCTTTAATGCAGGTAAAAGCAAAATATTCTCCATTTTTCTCTAATTAAATTCATTCAAACAATAAATTTAATTAAATTTACCTGAAAAATGAATACCCCCAGGTAATTAAACCAATTCTGATTTTATAAATGTTAAAAACAAACCCATAACAACGGAAAATAGACAAACGTATGTTATTGATATAAATTTGCTTGAATTCTACCCACTTTGAATTTAAAATTCATTCGTGGAAAAATGTCAGTAAAAATATCAAAATACCAATTAATTATAAAGTGAAAATTTGTATAATTGATCCATTTCAGAGGGCTTTCAATTTATTTTAATTTCATTGACAGAAATTATATTTAACAGTTTATAAATAGTTTGTGCTACATGGGTGTAATGTCAGCAGTTTTTAATTAAGTGTGAAATGTTTTCGCAATCCATTTTAAATATCGAATTCAAGTTACACTTTTTATCTAGATTCTAGATCAAATAAAAAGTAATACTTTATACTCCGATTTGACAGATGATACTTCCTTTTTTACTTATGAAAAAATCACAAAATTTAATTTTCCTGGTGTACAAAATTAAACATGAATATCAAACCAATTTCTTATTAATCCAATTAGAGTTTAAATAGATAGAAATAGAAACATGAGTTTTAAAGACATAAAATGATGTTTAATAAAGATATTCTTTTCCATATACCTCTGTGCGCTTCTACACTTGGTCTGTTTCAAGGAGGCATGTATTGGTCCTACCATTTTTTCATTTATTTACAATACAGCATTTTAATATTTTCTATCTAACTTTTTAATAAACTATTGGAATGAAAAAGATCGAAAAAGGTAAGCTTTTTAATTTACGTCGCAAAATTCGCGAGCCTATACATAAAAACCTACTACACGAATAGGTGGTTTTAAATTTAATTTTTTGTAAAAAATAACATGATGGATCACTTTATTTTATTAGGGACCAGAGCTCAGCAACGATAGCCCGAATCGAAAGAAATCGTTTTAAAAAAAAAGAAATGAGACGAATGAGCGGAGAAAAAACAATAAAACTGTTTCCAATATATGGCCAGTCTCGTCGAGATTGGTGCATGTTTCTTTGGGCCGTTTTCATCCTTAAAGAGGAAAGGTAAAAAATAATAATATTCCACACTTTTCTTCGTCAAAAATTTTTAACATGTCGATTTCATTCATTCAGTCTTTCTGTACTCTGCTTTACAACTCTTCCTCTCGAAGAAGATCAAAGTTTATGACTTAGTCTCGTCGAGATTTTTAAGACTTTTTGATCTTTTTTCAATATTTTGGATCGAGCGCTCGTGATGGGCAAAATCAGCCTAGTTGCTGAGCACTGTTAGGGACATATCTTGTCTAATGATGAATTCGACTATTTTTGTAAACAAATTGTCGATTTTGTGAATGAAGCAATTTGGCTACTAAACCGAATTCGAAACTAACACACAGTCACAGAAGTTTCACGAAACATCCGATCGCGAAACCCGTATTACATAAGACAGGCTCAGGGACGGTTTATCGCAATTCACTTTAGATTATATTTGATAAAGTCTTAAATGTAATGTAAGATTGATTGCCATGTTGAGTGTCAGTCCTCTATCATAATATTTGAATTATCACCAAGCCGAAATCATAGTGATTCCTTGGATAGATTCGGTTTTGGATAAATGTGTCAGCAACTGCTCTCGTGGGCAGCGAAGGTCAGTCGCACTATAAGTAAATGGTTGAAGTTACATAATTTTACTAACCTGTTTTGATTAAATTAGAGCATATAAAAAGTGTTTTTTTGTTTATAATTTTATTTTTTGTTTATATCAACTCATTTCATAAAATTGTTTTCAATTAATAATAGTATATAATAATAATAATATAATTATTATTCACCCCCATCATTACACCAATAATAATGAGGTTCTTTGAATTCATTATTTATTTACATGATCATCACCCTTTCGGCCAATGAGAAAATTTGTAGTTTGTATTTTTAAAAACGTGTGTGTTTAGTTTAGTCATACATGTTGTGTTATGTGGTACGTGTATGTGTTGTTTTACTATATATAAATATTTTATTTGCCATTTTTTTTCTTATATACTGAGAGTAATATTTTGGGTTTGTTGTTTTTTTCTTTTCTTTTTCATCTATATTTTATCTATTTGTTGTTGAATATAAAAAGACGAATCGTACAATAAAAATGTTTATATCAATTTATCATACCTATGTGTGTATTTACAACAAATATAGTTTAGGCAAAATTAGTTTAAAATCAATTTTCAAACTTTGTGAGGATGTAGTTTAGAATGAATATATTTTTGGTTATATAATAGTTTTTATAGCAAATACGGGATGTCCTCTCAAGTAATTGAGGACTGTGTTAGAAATTTTAACAAAATTTGACGCTAAGAATCATCTAAAAAGCGCTAAAGAAAACGTTATAAGAAATACAAAACCAAAAAACGATATGCTTGTTCAGATTGCAGAGATTCATTGATTTCAAACGGGTACTATTCAAACCCATACTGTATTCTAATTTTAATTATATAGATGTAGTTAATCATAGATCATAATATTGCCATTACATTTATTTCAATTTCTTTCCACATACAAAATAACTATCCTAATTTTGAAAAGTTTTCCAGCTGTAGTCACTAAATGAATAGGCTTTTCTTGCGTCGACTTTGTTTTTTTCTTTTTCGTCTAATAAACATACCATATTCAAAACTAAATCAGGAATGTTAATAAATGCATGAAATCGTAAAAGGATTTTCTAAATGAATGCTATTTCTATAAACCCAAATTGTTATCCTTTTTCTATATACCTTATAATCGCCTATTCTTCTTTCTCTGGCACTTGAATGAGTATTAAATTTAATGCAAATACACCACACTGTTTAAAATCCCTTTACAATTTCGTGCCCTTTTTAAATAAATTTTATGGAGTACACTTCTAAAGAAATTATATATCAAGTAAATTAGAATTAACTAATCATTTACATTCTGATCCCTTAACCCTATATCGGGAACTAAATTCCTCATCGACAATTCGCAGATATCTCATCACAGATTAAATTAAACAAAAAATAGTAATCAATAAAATATTATTACATATATAGATGTTTGTTTGTAAATATAAATGATACGAAATATGATTTCTTTTTTAAACATTCTTATCATTGCTTTCATACAATAGTTTCCAATCAGACATGTTTATGACTATCTATTCCTGGTTCAACAATTTAAGGTTGGGTTTTATGATCAAATTTAGAGGTTAGGTTAATTTTTTTATTGTTAGTACATATTTGTTTTTGATAAACTAAATAACTTAAAACATTTCTCGGGGAGTTTAAAATTTGCTCAATCTCTATTGTTAAAAATTCCGTTTATGAAATCAACATAACCGTTTCTCCTTTTCTTGTTATAATCTCTGTCTCTATAGTAAAATTCACTAAATATTTATGTGTGTATCAGTAGGAATCTTTGGTCTAATCATTCAATCCTTGATAATTCCATTTCATAATTCAATTAAAACCATATAATAATTATGTTAATGCATGCTTCCTTGGTGTATATTGTAATATAATGCAAGTTTCACAAAAAGATCACCTCTCTTCTCTTTTTGTACGACAAAAACTCCAAGTGCTGGTTTGTGTGGCGCGGCCAAAAATTAATCAATAATTATTTAATATATATTATTAATTATATGAACTCGATCCTCTCAGAGGAATGCTAGTTGCTGTTTTGCTCTGTTTCTGTGTCTATATATTTTAATATTTTACGTTGGTGAAAAAATTGGATACTGAGGACAGAAGAGGGGATTTTTGTATGGACGAAAAACAATAATCAACAATAAGTAGCAGCTACACTGAAGAAATGATCAGGAACACTAGTTCGTTCACTATACGGAATATCCGGGCCGAGCCCACGTGTAGATAATGCCGTCCTGACACGCGGTCAAAAAGCAATCCTCGCGGAAAATCAGCGCAGTCAGTCTTTCGTGGGCAATCTTTTTACAGATCAAGGGCTCCAGGACGGGGCACTCGTCAAACCGGGGACACGCTCCCGTCCCAATCAGCTTCATGGGATCGTATGTCGATACGACACTGCTGCAGGACGACGACTGGCCACCGCCACCACGTCCAGCACTGCTGCTGCCACCCGTTCCTGTCACCACGGTCCCGTTTGGTGTCCCCGTTGAGGTGCTACAATTCGTAGCCGTTGAGCCAGGATGCGACGAGTTATGTTCTAAAATAAAACCAAAAATAAATTAGTTATTCAAGAATATGGAAATGGTTTTTTAAAAATTAAATCGACTTTAAAAAAAAGTCGAGTATTAATGGTTAATATAAAAGAACAAGATTGATAAAGTATTGCCTCCAATTTGTAAAATATTCTAGAAGTTTAAGCGAAAGATATCCTTTTTTCATTTCTAAAATAATATACCCAATGAATTTTATAGATTGTTGTGTTTAGAAATGCATAAAACACATACCGTGTTAAGAATTTCCAGACACACGCGCCTTTTATATAAAAATAACTCGCTTCGCTCATGAAAAAAACCATTTATGTTTGATGAAGTCTCATCTTATCGACCTATTGTATAAATAACTATTAACAGGAACAAAAATTTATACAACACAATCGACAAACGTTATTAAAGCCATTTTTTACAAGGTATACTGTGGTTCTCAATGACAATCATACTGCTAAAATACGATTAATTTTTATAAATAAACGTCATTCATTTTTTGAAATAATAATTAAAAATCTCTTAATTAATGCAAAAAGCTTTTTAGAGTCCACTTATAAAATTCAAATTGAAAAATCCGAATTTTCAATACACGTAGTTATTGACTTTGTTATTTGACACTTAATTAAGTTAAATTTGCAGAACTCCATTTACTGAAGACATTCCATGGAAAATTTACACATTTAATTTAGTACATTTCAAGTAATAATTATTGCCTAAAAGTTAACAAGTCCTAATTTAATTATAATTCGGAGGTAAAGCATTACAAAGCAGTTATTCAAAAACAGTTTTAAGTTTTCAAATATTCTTATTATTAAGGTTTACCTATAGAAATTCTATTTTAATGATTTCTATATTTAAAAATATCAACTTCAATAGTTATTTTGGTAAAAGACAATATAAAAATAGTCAAATATTTATACAAAAATCTAAATATACTCATAGTTATTAATAATTGAAAATGGTATTTTGATAGACGTTTTATAGGGGTTTAAAAGAATTTAAAAGTGTATTAAAAATATATAATGGATGTTTTTTAAGAGGTATAGAACTTTAAGTTGGCATTACTGTTCAAAGAGGCGACTAATTTAACAGCCGTCAAGTGATTTATTCTCATTTATTCATCATGAACAGACTCACGCCTAAACAACGCTTGCAAATGGTTCAATTTTATTTCGAAAATAATGGTTCTGTGCGGAATACGTATCGCGCACTACGTCCATTTTTGATGAAGCGCACTTCTGATGGAATGACTACGTCAAAAAAAAAATGGGAAAATTACAAAATGAAAATTTAATCTTAACCAACACGAAGTTGTCTCCGGCAATGTGTACTTACTTTACACATAAAAACCATAAAAACCCTCTTTATTGTTCAGTAATATACTGCCCTAGCGGGTGGTACTGAATGGTGAATTTAAATACTCATTTATTCCATTCAAGCTTAATGACTTTTAAAATATAATCATTTTGAAAGCACTCAATCGATAATAACAACCAAAAACGAAAAATTTTAAGGTTGTGTAAGCTAAGGCGATTCAACATACCCTCAGTTATACATTAACAAAAACTTTAGATTTAAGACCTTATAGCTGGAATTCGTAAAATATTAATGGATATTGTGACGATCATATCTCCAATCAGTATTTAAAATTTCATTTTTCCATAGCTTAACTGCACTTATTAAATATTGGACTAAATCTGTATTTTCTTAGCCATAAATAAATCAACTTCAACTGTTTCGCGTGCTTTTAATTTGCATGACAAGACTCAATTGATTAAACCACTTTTTAGGAACCTTTAAGATTTCAGATCGATGTGATTGAGAATATCGGAAACTGAAAAGGTAACGTTCCCTGGTGAAATTTCTTTACCGTAAGTATAAACAACTCCAAATGTGCGAAATGATCTTTAAAAATTTCATGAAAAAGATGTGGTATTGCAAGCGTCATAGTGGAGGACAATAGAAAATGTGTTTCTTAGTTAATGGCATACCTGTCTCTCTAGTATAACATAAGCATCCATAGATTTCTTTAAATAATACTTGATTTTTTTTCAATATCAATTAAAAACCCTTATTGTAACACCCTATACTATATATTATTCACTCGAACGAATTCTACGTGTAACCCACCGAAAACTAATTTAAACTTAACAAGAAATATTGTAAAATATAAAATTCTACTCACTTGAACTATTGTGTCCGAGGGACTTGGCAAGAGTGAACCCTTTCTTCGAATTATTATTTTGATTATGGCCGCCACCGTCATTGTTGTTGTTGTTGGACGAGATCGATCTCCTATCGTTTCCAAAGCTGAAGTTGGATAGCCTCTGGGTGAGCGTGCTGAACGCCGATACTGACGAGTGGGACGACTCTGACGATGACTTGGACGTTTTCCCGTTGCCATTCGACTCGGTCATTTCGGGCAGCCTTTGGTTGGTCTCCTCCAGAATCGCCTGTCCCGTGTGGTTCGATGTAATCGACGACGTGGACGATATCGAGGAAGACATGGTCAACTTGTTTAGATTGTTGCCCACACAGTTCCCAATCAGGCTGATGCTCCCTATCGAGGACTTGCTCTTATTGCTATTTGCGTTCGAGGTGGATTTCTCCGATTTACCGGGCATCACTTTCGAATTCCCATCCACCTCGGGGTTGCATCGATTGTTGTTATTGGTGTTGTTTGCATTGGATGTGGACGACATTGACGAGCTGGAAACACTTGAGAGAGAGTTTTGACCATTATTCACCTCCACTGGCTTTATACTGATCCTACTGCTCATCATTTTCTCATTACTTGTCAACTGTTGTTGTTGATCGCCTGAACTTAATCTGGCTCTAATTGGTTGTCTCAAAAGGTCCTCTGTTATGTCCCAAAGGCAAAGCTGAGTGTCTTGGCTAACTGAACCGAGTCGATAACTGGTCGCTGTTTTTAACTCAGAAGGCGATCCACTTCCCCCTCCTGCTCCTCCTCCACCTATCACCATTGAACTCTTCTTATTACTGTTATTATTGCTATTGCTTGGTATACCGTTCTGCATCATCGTTTGCTGTTTCCTAGTAGTACTAAATTCATCTAAGCCATTATTAGTATTATTATTAACAAGGTTCTGGTTCTGATTTTGACCTCGAAACCCATTCCGACTCGAGCGATTGTAGCCCTCATTAACCGGATTCTCATCATCACTAAAGTCGTTCGTCTCCAAACTGGAATAGGACGTTGTATACGGGTCAAAGGCGACGACACTCACCCACGATCTATGCCCCTGACCCCTCGCCACGACTCTCCTCTCATTCAACGACCACACAGTTACCAGATCGTCCTCACCACCCACCACAATGTACTTCCCATCAGGACTCCAGCAAACGCACAAAAACCCTCCAAAATACGACCTTGCTATCCCCAACAACTCCATCGTGTCATACTGAAACACCCGCAAAAACCCGTCCTGACTCGCGATCGCCAGCATAGACCCGCACGGCGAGAAGCAAAACTCATTGATCGAACAGTTGTCCGTGCCAAAGGTCCATTTGTACAGCGGATTTCGCGTCGACTTGGACTTGCACGTGTAAATCAGATAGCCTTCGCCCACCTTAAATGTCTGATAGTTAGGTGCCGTCGGCGAACACGGCAACTCCTCATTGTACAGGTAAAGGTGGCCCGACGCGTGCGCCGCCAAAAACAAATTCGATGATCCCGGCAGCCACTTCAGGCACGTCACTTTGGTCTTGTCGATCAATCTCTGCAATCGGAAAGAATATATTTATTACGGTACTTAATATTTCTTGAGCTTATTATAATATCTTTAAAATGCATAAAATCTGGTATATAAGACGGTCTATAAATATTATTCAACACGCGAGCATCTATAAAACTTGTCTGATTATAAATCATTATTTGTTATGATGTGATTAGCAACTTGAACAAATTATTCTATATAGAGCCTATTTATTGACAAGTTATTTCGACCGAAGCAGAACACACATACTACGAATAAAACCATCCTTTTCACAACTTTCCTATGTATCCATTATTTGAGTGGCAACAAATTACTAGTATTATTGAATGATCCGATTTATGTCTTCGATTCTATGCGCTCCATCCAAGCTTCAAAAACCTGACTGAGGTCGAACAAATAGTATTCACGATACTAGTTGTTCAACAGTTTTAGGCCAAGGATATTATTTTTTTAATGTACATATTTAGACAAATTTTAATCCCTGAATGTTGTTCATGAAAACGAGCAATGAATTTCGAATGAAAAAATCAATGTTTTTGACGAGTAAATAAGTGTGTAATATGATTCTTATTTTACACCCAAACTGGCCATTTTTGGTTTAACGGTCCAAAAACAAACTTTTCGCTACGAGAATACAAGAAATACATTCAAAATTCTCAATATTAAAAGAAAATGGAAAGCCTTAAAATATATATGATTGTCCTCATTTACTCGTATAAAGCAATTTACCCAAATTATCAAATTTAATTGGATTGACTTTAATATGATTTCTATTATACATATAAATAAAATTCATAAACTATTCAAAATATATAATATTTACGAAAGTAATACTTTTCTATATTCAATGTAATAATATTGTATGGACAATAAATATTTAAATTATTTATTAGACAAATATATCATCAATATAAAATACTTATATAAAATTTATTTAACTTTCAAATTAACCAATTTGTCACATTATCACAATTACTTTTTATTTAAACAGTTATTTATACTCCATTTTTAAATTTAATATAAAAAAATATGGATAAATTAATAAAAATAATTATTAAATCAATTTTCTATGTACTAGTACATTCAATTTCAATTTAACCAGGGTAAATTATAAATTAAAACCTAACTAAGTTTTTTCCAAAGGATGTTTTTTCAGTAAATCCATCCATTAACTCACCTCTTCATTGTACAGCTTTCCGGGCTCCCTTCTCCCAGGATGCACCAACTGGATTTGACCGGTGGTGAACCCGACCAATAATTGGGCGCCTTCCGCAGTCGCATTAGCCGCATTGAAGTCGTGACACGACGGATTAGTTCCTTTGTACAGTTTCTTGTCGATCGGTTTGCCATCAAATTGCTGCGAGTTCAGAAAAGAAATGGAAAATGGAAATTTAATGTAATTTTAATATTTTTAGTACGTAATGTATCAAAGGCATTGTTGACGTTTACATATAAATAGCTGAGTGTAATGTATCGAATAAATTGTCTCAACAAAGTTTCTTAAAGCTAATTAAAGCCATAACAATGAAAAGATATTTTTTATAATTATTAATAAAAATTGTTTAATAAGTTAATGTAAACCTTTGATAAATATTCTTTAATAGTAAGTTGTAGTAGTAAATGCAGGTAGAGAAGTACTTTGCCAGGCCAGTTATAAAGTCGTTTTTATAATACAAGTGCTTTAAATAATTCTTTAAAACACTAGTGTTTTTTCTTTATTATTAAAGTATGACCTTTGTTATCGATTTTCATCAAATTGATCAAATTCATATAGAAGTCGGTTCCTTTTGGAATTATTTTATTATACAACGGGTGGTTTAAATTTAAATTTAAAAGCACATATCGGACCTCTTTTTGAATCAACTGATTTTGCGAAAGAAAAATAGTTATTTGTGCTACAAGGGTGTTAAATGAACCGTTTTAACGAGAAAACGAGTGTATTTTACGTTAGTTTTTCATCGTTTAAAAAAACGGATTCTAAACCCGAGTACAACAAATTTTTCGAACTTTCCTCCAAAATAAAACTAATTTTAAAAAATTACCCATTACAACGGTCTATATTTTTAACTGTTATGACCTTTATAACAACCAGGAATAGAATTTTAAATAAATTATAAGCAAAAATCCGTAAAGAGGACAATTTGGAAACAATATGATTGTTGCTAAATCGATTTTACAAATTAAATCAGAAAGTAATGAGTATTTTTTTCATTATCTAATAATCCACCCACAGTTAATTTAAAAATTCAATTGATAATTTTTTTGATAAAGCCTTTCTGATTTTAATACATTATGTATCCAAGGTATTGTCATTTACATAAATAAACAACTGAGTATCGAATAAATCATTTCAACATTGTTCCTTAAAGCTAATTAAAGCCATAAAGATGAGGGACAACATACAAAAAAATTGTGTATAATCGAGATCCAAAGATATTTCGATTGTCTGTCGCCTGCGTAAATTAATATAAAAAGCTGGCGATTAGTCACGTTCCTCTCAATTGAATGGAAATGGACGAGGAGACCGAGAGATGAAGCTCACAATGGCCCAGAGATATACACGGACGACGACGACGGGCGCAATGGTTTCGGAAATGGGCCTCAGTAAACAACCATTTGCGGTATTATCAATAAATATTAAGTCAATTAGTCAATAATTGACAATTTTGTATCGTGTGTTTCATTCATTCAGTCCAACTCCGGACTGGCCGTAGTCGGTCTCTCGTAGAATAGCCAGGAAGTGCACAATTGCCGACACCACCAACAAGTTGTACCACTAAACCGCAGTTTAATTTTCTTATTATTACTTTTTTATGTACAAATCAGTTCCTAACTGAAAATACATTATCATTGATGTAAAATCAAAGAAAATCATCTAGATATTGAATTATCGTTAAATAAAAAATAATAATTTAAAAACTCATTACCTATTAAAATAATTCCTTTTCAATTTTTATTGGTACCTCATATTAATCAAATCAACGGTATTGATTTAAAAGACTAAGGCTTTCTTTCGCTACTGAAAAAAGTGATACATTACGAAACTCAATCTCAAATAGATGTTAAAAAGATAACTTTTTGATATAGGATTGCAAAACAAATTCATTGTAAATGAAAAAAAAATTCTTCTTCTACAACAACGACACAACCGTTACCGGTCTAAATCTAACAAATTGGTTTTACATAATCAATGTTTTTCAAATTCTCTGTCTATTCATTTGCAAACCTTTCACAATTGACAATTGTGTATGTATTGACAGGTTTTTGCCACCGAAACAGAACACAACGAAGAAGATCATCCTTTTCACAACTTTTTTCTGTATCCATTCATTGAATGACAGCAAATTACTAGTATTATGTATATCCAGTTCATCTCTTCGATTCTATGCACTCCATCCAAGCTTTGAAAACCTGTCTGGCCTCGAACGAATAGTATTGATGATACTAATGATTCTACAGTTGAAGTCGGGGATAATGAATATGAGTAATGAAATTCGAAAGAAAAAAATTATGGTCTGATCAGGGCTCGAACCTGGTTCCTTCGAGTCGAATTCTGTGACAACGCTTTAACCTACTGCGTCACCTCGGCAAAAAGTTTTATTAAATAAACATAAAACCGTTGAAAATTAAGTATCTCTTCAATTACAAATATTAAAATATCTTTAAGGACATATTTAATATTATAAAAACATAGCTTATTAAATAATTTAAATAATAGTATATTCAAGCTAAACCCATTAGCTATAACAAGTGATTTAATTACGTGGAAAATTTATTATTGTTAATGATATTTATTTAATCCTTATGGACAAATCCAAAGATATAATAAATTTTAAAGTAAAACTTTTATTATTATCCAATTGATAATATAAAAAGTATTTATAGTTTATAGAATTTATTATAATAAATTGATTTAACTTTTTTAAATTAATTTAAATATAAAGTCATTAGCTAGGGCAATTTGATATAGAAACAATATGATTGTTAATGATATATATTTAATATATTTAATGGATTCACAAATATATGGTATAATAAAAAGTTACGATGATTGTTTCATGTCTCTAATTATCCGTCTATAAAGTTAATGTAAAAATTCAATTGATAAAGTCTTTAATAGAAATAATAATATTTATATTAGACAAAAATATAGTATTATATTAAATACATTTTGTTGGACATTTTTATGTAAAAACATACATAAGAATCAGATAATTAAAATCTATATTTTTAACATGTAAAATACTACACAATACTATGATTTCTTCCAATTTTTAACACTTTATTTTAAGAACGTATTTAAAACTTGTATAAAAAATGTATATTTAAAAGTTAAATATGATTAAACTAAAAGCCAATAACAGCAATATCATTGGTATAATAAGAAAAATCTAGTATATTACATTCCCGAAGCACGGTCAGATGTAAGGTTTAAATTTGATGATATCCCGAAATTTTAAAATAATTATTCTACACGATTTTAGTGTCATTTTTGTTCTTCAGTATTTATTTTGAATTATTATTGAATAACTAAAATTACAAAAAGAAGACTGTCACAAACTTCGCTCTTTTATACAAAATGAGTTGTCATCAAATTTAGTCCATCTATCTGACCGTACTTCGGGAATGGTCTACAAGTAAAGGATCAATTTACAATGAGCGATATCTATATTTTTAGCAACCCAATAAAGCTATTTTGTGCAATTTTATCAACGTCAAACAAAACTATTTAATTTTTTAATATATTTTATAAAATGAGTATTCTTACACACCTTTAATTTCATAATAATTTCAATTTCATACCTTTAATAGAAACGTTTATTCAAAACAAAATTTGAAATACATGCAAACTCGCATTAATAAAATTAAAAACGTATTTAAAGGAGAACTGATTCTTACTTACTGGACCAGCATGTATTTTAAATCTAATCCATGCAATTTTTTTATAAATATTGAACAAAATAATTTAATGTAATGGTTCAGCGAAATATATATTTTAGCAATCCAATATTTAGAAGCTATTATTATGCAATTTTAGGTAAACATAAAACAAAGGTATTTTAATCTTTAAAAAAATGTAAATTTAGTATTTGTATAATAAAGGTTCTTTTAAAAGAACACATTTAAAAATATAAGAAACTATTATATAAAAATTCGCATTAATAGAATTATGTAAATCTGCAAAATGCTCGCAAATCTGTCAGAAACATGTGGAAAAGTTATATAAACCATACAAAAAATAGATAAAATTGTGAATTCACCAGGGGACAATAATTAGGAGCAGAATTTTGTGGATTGGTTGTACCTTTTTGGCTCCTCGGTAGGCGTAGACAAAGAGTTCCTTTCCAAAGTTGAAGCAAATTCGGTCGCCACCGGGTCCGAATCCGTTCACTGGACCCCCTTCCAGGCTGTTGTTGTTAATGATGTTGCTGTTGCTCGTTGTCGAGGAAACTTGGTGGACCTGGAGGGGCGGTCCGACGGATCCCTGGCCCGGCGAGGTCATCTTCTCGTCCTGGTGATGATCTCCGGGGTGATTATCTCCTGGCAGCGAGAGCTTTCCGGCAGTCGTCGGACTGGAATTTGATTGCTGCTGCTGATTTCCGCTGCCAGGCAGCAGGGAGACGATCGAAACGCGAACCTGGGGCTGCTGATTGCTCGTGTAGCCCACCCGGTTTGGGCGCGAGTACTCGGACAGGGTCATGAGGCGATAGGTGCCCTCCCGCGTCGAGAACTGCGTTTTTAGATCGTCCTCTTTGGCGTCCACCAATTGGACGGCCATGGTGGCGGCTACGGCCTATTGAGGAGGTGGTGCAACTGTTGCGACGACCACCCTCGGTCCCGTTCTCGCCAAACACTAACAATTGTCTATTTTTAGGTGCTTCTGATAGTGAAATTTCTTCTTTTTCGTCTTCGACAACAGCACATCAACACGAAAGCAGCGGTGAGCTGACGTACTCATTGGTCTGGGGTCCCGGTCCAATCACCACTGGCCCAACACCGATCCACACCATTATTTACAGTAGCGGCACAACGTCTCTAGTGACATTTTTTTCGGTCTCGGGAAAATATTGTCGGATCCAGAATTCGAACAAAAATTCACCACTTCCCAACGATATACACGGGTTTTAGTGAGAACAGCTCAATATCTAACACCGGAACACTAAGCCCAGCGATTTGCACCTGTGTAAAACTCCTGATTTCACAAATTAATACGATAATTTTCAATTTAAATTGATTTTTAAAAAACCATAACAAACGAAGGTACACGAATAACCCAGATATTCGATGACGATTTGAGTCGTTATTCTTCGAAAGACACCGTCAACGACGTGTAAAACGTCACGATTTTGCTAGTCTCATGTATACTTAAACCGATTTACTTTGAAAGCTTATTGAAGTTTGATTAAATTGTCAAAACAATAAAAATCCGAAAGTTTTCAAAAAAGGAAAACAAATAATTTAAAAGGTATAAAACAATGCTAAATAAGGCTACACATGTCCACAAGCACATTCTGCGTTGTCTAAGTACGAGTAGCGGGTTGAAGAATGCTGCCCATGCGGAAAAGCTGACCAAAAGAAGTGTTCTTCGAGTTCAAGGCGAGGACTCCATGTCTTTCCTCCAAGGATTGATCACAAATGACATAGAACACTTGAACAGAGGGTCCAACAGTATCTATGCAATGTTCCTCAACAAAGCTGGAAGAGTATTGTATGATACAATGTTGTATAAAGTAAAAGACAACCATTTAATCCTAGAATCAGATACTGAAGTCGTCCAGGAACTTAGGAAGCACTTGATGGTGTACAGAATTCGAAAGAAAGTAACCATAGATAATATTAGTGATGAATTTAAAGTATGGTCTGTGTTTGGAAGTGGAGAAATCAAGATAAATACGGCCCAATCAGATGAATTCGTTCAGACTTTCGACCCAAGATTAAAAGACATTGGAGTTAGGATAGTTACCAATAAAACCGACGTAGAAGTACTTAAGTTAATAGGGAATGAACAAGAAATCTCAGAGAATTATAATTACCAAAGACATCGATATAAATTAGGAATTAGTGAAGGAACTCTAGAAATTATTCCTGGGAAATCGTTTCCTTTGGAAATGAACTTGGACTACCTTCATGGACTGAGTGTACACAAGGGGTGCTACTTGGGACAGGAATTTACAGCACGAACATACCACACTGGAGTAGTTCGTAAAAGAATAATGCCAATTTCATCAGAAAACGATAAATTTGCTGTAAATCAAGAAATAAAAACAGAAGACGGATCATCTGTAGGAAAAATACGAGGAATTCAAGATTGTGATGGCATTGGATTGTTAAGAATTGAAAACGCTTTAAAATCCAAAGAACTAAAAGCTGATAATACCATAATTAAAACATGGAAACCTCTTTGGTGGCCCCAAGAAGCAAAAAAATGTACCACCAATTAGACAATTTTAAAAACTGTGTAGTTTCCTTTTAATTTGGAATAAAGGCCTTAAAACTGAAATCTTTGTCTTTCCTTTCTATTTCAGATGACGGAAGAAATTAAACCAGAACAGAAGAAAGAGGATGATCCCATTTTTGAATTCAAATGCGTTCACTGTGATTTAAAAGAAAAATGTCATTACATAGGTCTAAAACCGCCCTTTTCTCGTAAAATCGAATTCAAGGAAGGCAGTTACGTAATGAAGGATCCTTTCAGCCCTCCACCGGATAAGAACACTACTTCTATTGAAAAATTCATCGTTGTAGGAGCTGATTGTGCCTTTTGCGATAGACCAGTTTGTAAATCTACAGAATGCAGCTTCTTTTACCATAAAACCTTTTGTAAAAACTGTTTAAAAGAACATATCAAACAGTTTCCCATAGAAATTCAACCCAAAATCCGTAAGCAATTAGACAATAAATAAAATATTTGAAAAAGAAAGCGAATTTTCTTTTATTTGCATTTCTATAATCAGAACAAATTATGCAATCGAATTTTATCATTATTTTTGTATTTGTAAAATTTTTTTTTTACAACTTTTTATTGCAAATTAATTAACATAGTGTAGTAAAAAATTACAAGAATAATAGTTATTTGTGATACAAGTGTGTAAAATCAACTGTTTTTAAAAAGGAAACGATTTTGAAATATGAGCTATAAGACGTAATTTACAATGTTTTCGAGTTAAAAAGGATAATAAAAAAAACATAATTTTCTTGGAATCCTCTTCATAATTTACAAAAATTTAATTTAAAAAATATCTGATTTTATCACAGGTTAGCCAGGATAAATAAATTAAGCAGTTTAGGAAGGCACCTGAATTTTGACATTAAGACAAGTTTGTTCAGTTTTTTCCAAGAGATGAAAAAATTTCACTAGGGAAAAAGTAACACATTACGAAACTTAAATTAATGGCAAAAAAATAAACTTTTTTATGTGGGATTTACAAAACATTTAATTTATTTTGTATACAGTTTATTGCAAATTAAAAAAGTCTAATTTGTCTTGGGTTTATTAAAAGTTTTGGGTTTCTTCCAATTCGGATTCAATTTCTTGGCCAATTTCATGCTTTGTGTGGATCGAGGTTTATTCTTGGGCTTTTTCTTTGAAGGATCGAAGCGACGATTCTGAATTTTCTGGCCAATCGATTTAGGTTTGTCTGAATTAAATTTCTGTTCCTTTTTATTACCCCCTCCTGCTCCTGGTTTTTTGTCTAATCGTTTTAGGGCATTGTTTCTGTTCTTAAATTTAGGACTATCTTTATTCTTTTTGCCTTTTTGATTCTCCTTCACTTTATCAGGTTTCACTTTAATTTTGACGGGCTTCCCGTTGATGAATTTCGTAATTTCCTTAGGTTTCTTTTGTTCTTCGGGTTTGTTTTGCTTTAATTTCGCTTTATAAGGCTCCACTCGAATTGGACGATCTTTGACCATAGTTCCATTCAATTCCTTGGCTAAAGTAAGGGAACTGGGGTTCTTAAAGCAAACGTAACCCGTTCCAATGCATCCCAATTTACTGCGAATAGTTCGAACATATTGAATTTCCCCGCAATTTTGGAAAACTTCAAACAAATCCTCATCAAGGACTCCATATTTCAGATTTCCTACGAAGATAGTCCTTTTCCCGTCGTAAAACCCCTTTTTTCCAGTCGCCATTGTGACGCGAAGATGGGCTTCTCTAAACTTCTTTCCACTCTCCTCCTGAGCTGCTATCGCAGACTCCTGCTTATCATATACAACATAAGCTGTAATATAGGGATCATTCTTCACGTCACTCTTTTTAAAGAACTTGGTTCCCAAATGAGTTCGAAGACGAATTGTTTTAATTGTTCCGTATTTCAAAAAGTGCGCTTTTATTTGGGACTTTTTCGTGTTTATGGGCAAATTTCCTACGAAAATGGTCTTCGGCTCGTCCTCCTTGTCATAGGGGATTTTCTCTGTAAAAGATAGGTTGGTTTATTACAGATAAAGTAATAAATTTTAATGAAAACTACCTCTTTCATTAGTATTATCATTTTCATCTTCAGACTCGGAATCTTCTGGTTTTTCAAGGGCAGCTTCAGTTTGTGGGGGTTCTAATTTGTCTTCCGGTTTTTTCTCCTGTTTACCTACAGGTTTTTCCTTAGATCCTTTAACAGGCTTCTTCTCTTCAACTTGAGGTTCAGGTTCTTCAGGTTTCTTTTCAACTTTAGTTTTTGATTCTTCGACCGCCGGTTTCTTCTTATCACCCTTATTTTTCTTTACTTTTCCCATTATTATTTAGAATATCCTTAAAGACACACACTTAACTGGAAGACACAAAATTAATAATGCTTTTTAAGTTATTTTTCCAAAACAAAATTGTAATTTTTCCGGTCCCACACGTGTTTTTGTTGTCAAAACATTCAATAGGGTTATCAACTTGAACATTTGAAAGTTTTTCTCACGAATGGATCAAATTCAGAGGCGCTAAAAAATGTGTTTCTCAAACTAGAAGTATAGTTGTACAAAAAAGTATTTGAAAATAACGGTCTTTTTCCATTTTTGATGAGAAAATTCGGCAACAAAAAGCTTACATTTTCTATTTAAACTCCGAACTACTTTTATTATTAATTATTGAACTTCCATATAATTAGAATTGCTCTCTTTTCACAGCATTCATTTGCGGAAATGGTTTTATGTGAAGTTTGTATCGAAGCTCGTATTTCACAATCGTTTTCTCGTTAAAAATAACTATATATATACTAATTATACTGTTATTATAACATATAACTATTAAAAGAACACCCACATTTGTTTGGAAAATTTATTGTAAATTTGAACATAAGTCTCGAGGAGGATAACTGTAAAAAGTTATACCCTGCATTAGTTGATAAATCTTAAATGTTCCACAATTTTCATCTCTTATTAAATACACACTCTTTCACTTACTTGGTGATATATAATTAATAATGGCAATAGATTTCATAAGTAAAGTTAATTCGAAAAATACAATTGATTTAATAGAAATATTAAATGCTCGAGAGGGGATGAAATGCTTATTTCATTTTCTTCTCCAGGTCTTCGGCGATCGCCTCGAGGAAGTCTTCAGTGTTGAGGTACATGCCCTCCTTCACGTTGGGCAGTCCATGGATGCAGCCCGCCAGATCCTTGGTCATTTTTCCGCTTTCCACGGTGTCGACGCACGCCTTCTCCAAAGCCAGGGCGAATTTGCCCAGTTCAGGAGTGTTGTCCAACTTTGCGCGATGCTCGAGGCCTCGAGTCCAGGCGAAAATCGACGCCACGGGGTTGGTGGAGGTGGGCTGTCCCTTCTGGTGCTGGCGGTAGTGACGGGTCACGGTTCCGTGAGCAGCTTCGGATTCAATGGTCTTTCCATCGGGACACATCAGCACCGAGGTCATCATTCCTAGGGATCCGTAGCCCTGCGCTACAATGTCAGACTGCACGTCACCATCGTAGTTCTTGCACGCCCACACGAACGCACCGGACGACTTCAAAGCCTGCGCCACCATGTCGTCAATCAAACGGTGCTCGTACCAGATCTTGTTCTTCTCAAAGTCTGCCCGGTAGTTCTTCTGGTAGATCTCCTCGAAAATATCCTTGAAGCGACCGTCATAACGCTTTAAGATGGTGTTCTTGGTGCTGAAATAGGGAAAATTAAGAGAAAATGGTGATTTATTGAATTTTTATGAGATAAATAAAAAAAGAATAAAATAAGTTATTTGACAACTAGGTCGAAAAATAACACTTTATTGAACATTAGGGAATCCATAGTAGTTTAAAATTCACTTCACAAGCGTAGCAAAAGCGCATCTACCTAATAATGCTTATCGACCCTATTTTATGCAAGAATTTATGCATTGTTAACACAAAAATCTAAAAAAATCATATTTTTTAAAATAAAAAAAAAATTATGTCTCAATCCCAATTAATTTGTTTCTTTGTGTTTGTATGAAATTTACACAAAACGGAAAATGGGACGCGCGCCCCAAATAATATAGAAAATTAAATGAATTTTTGATAATCGTATTTCCGATTCCCGTACAAATTTTTTACGCATTTGAGTGATTTTTTAAAAGATATAAATTTACCTGAGATATAGGGGCCACTTCTTCTGAAGGGCCACTTGGAACGAGCTGTGTGCGAAGGCGCTAATCGACTCATCGGTATTGTACATAGCCATGCCGACACCACCAGCTTTAAACTGGAACACTTCCGTTTTCTCCACCTTGCCCTTGCTGTCCGTGAACACTAGTTCGAGGGTGCCAGCCCCGGGGAAGACCAGATCCTTGGCCTTGTACTGGTCTCCGTGAGCGTGACGACCAATCACAATCGGCTGGGTCCAGCCCGGCACGAGACGCGGAATGTTCTTGCAGAGGATCGGTTCACGGAATACGGTGCCGCCCAAAATGTTTCTAATGGTTCCGTTCGGACTCAGCCACATCTTCTTCAATTTGAATTCTAAAAGTAATTTGGAAAAATTATCAATAAAATTCTTTTTCGATTTTATATATTAAATATACACAATTAACAATAAAAAATGAATCAATAATCGATTTTTCTACCCCTAAACAAATTTTATTTTTAGATTTGTTTACCGACCCACTTGAATTTTTTACGACAGATTTATAATTGATGAAATATCCTATTATATAATGATTTAAAGCACAAATAAATCAAGTTATTTGGGATAGAATGATGTAAAATAAAATTGTGGATTCCGTTAGGTAAAATCCCGAATTATTATTAAATAAAAAAATTAATGTTTCAGAATTCAAAATTTTAAAAAATAAAAAAAAGCTTTCTTTTCGACATGGAATTTCAGAAAACCTGTTTTTGGTCTTACGTAAAAGCGGGATAATAGATGTAATCCCAAAAATGTTTAATAAATCCTTTGGTTTTAGTTAATCAAATTAATTTCCAATTAATCTACATTTGATGAGTAGAACTTAAGCCTCGAGGATCAAGATTAGATTAAAACTTTAATCACTCGAAACGTAAATGCGTCTTTCATTAATAATGTTTTAAAAAAAGAACATACCTTCAACTCTTTGCTCATCGGGAGTAATTGTTGCGCACTTAATTCCAACATTATGTTTCAAAATAGCATGGGCGGCATCAATTGTGACTTGGTCGTCGGTTTGGTCCCGGTAGGGCAATCCCAGATCGTAGTAAAGGCATTCAATCTAAAAAAAGAAACCAATAAATACTTTGAATTTATTCAAAAATTAAAGAACTTACTTTAACATAGGGGAAGATCAACTTCTCCTTGATGAATTGCCAAATGATTCTGGTCATCTCATCACCGTCCATCTCCACGACCGGCTTCGAGGCTTGAATTCTCGCTCCACTGGCATCTGTAACAAAGAAAAGATCATTAGATTTTGTTGTTAAAATAAAACATTATTAAACACTAGGGTTTTTTAAAGTCACGAGCATAGTGAGTGTTTTAAAGAAGATTCATAATTTTAATAAAAATAACGACGGTTTTTATAAAGATTTTATACATTATTAAA
Source organism: Clogmia albipunctata (assembly GCA_001014945.1). NCBI lineage: Eukaryota > Metazoa > Arthropoda > Insecta > Diptera > Psychodidae > Clogmia > Clogmia albipunctata. The sequence goes on from JXOV01030749.1 coordinate 35,115, forward strand.
TAAATTAACACAGAAAACTAACAAATCATTCATAAAATATTACGAATTATCAAGGGGTTTCATTGCGGTGGCTCAGACTGCTTTAAAGAATTCTTTAAAGTACTAGTACTATAAAAGGTCTTTGACAGAAGAAATATTAGTACCGTAATAACAATTTCATTAAAAAACAATAGTAACGGTAGCTAATGGAGTATTTTGTCGCCTGAGCCAAGTTCGATTCTGAATATTCATTACATTATTGTGTTATAATTGCTATAATAATTGAGAAATAAATCTATAAAATGTACTTTATTGTTATTTAATAAAGTATTAACCATAAATAACTACAAGATATGTGTTTTGAACAACACTGATAAAGTTAAAACTTTACCGCACGTGGACGAGAAAATGTCACATTACGGCACGCTAATTTGGGTTTTCACGTAACTGAATATTTGAAATAAAAAAATGCACTATGGTTCTATAACTATCAACTTAACTTAAATAAACTTAACACTTTATAATAAATTTTCCCAAAATGACTATTAGTAAATAAAAACAGGTTATAGTCAAGTATTTGGTGAATTCCCAGATATATCATCGCTCTTGAGGGGGTTTTTGATTGCATCTCGAGTCGTTCAAAATGCAGATAAACCGATAAAAGTGTATAAAAACAATGTGCTTTACATTTTTCGAAACAATGCGAGACGGATCAAGATAAAATTGGGCCCTCGAAGAGTGTTTCATTGAATAAGAAGCCTTATCATCACAATGTCATAATTATTTACAAATCGTTCTTGACCTTGGAAAAGTGTATTTCAGAACAAGTTATCAAAAATATGTCAATACTAGACGAACTGCATAACCATATTACGATTAATTCTAATCCGACAATCTCGGAAATTCGCACATTAAGTCGAGTCACAAGCAGTGATAACTGATAACAGGGCTTGGAACAAAAAATAGAGTAGACCGTCGTAATGGACAAATTGCCACGATAAGCAAAAATTGTTGTATAATATTACTTTTCCGTTATGTAACACGTCTCTCTCCGAATTGTTTTTTTTTGCGACCACCGGTTCCTGATAATGGTCAGCAGTTCATTCCTCCGCCGCTCGAGCATTCCCCATCAACTTTTTGCTCCACTTTTTGATATGCCCTCTTCACACCTTCAATTCTAATTTCGGTTTATTGCTGATAACTCCACATTACCTTGATTATTAATAATTGTGCTGCTCTTATCAGCTATTTATAGGGGTCTCGATTGATTTCAAATAATTTGGAATGCTACCACCAATAAATTGAATAGAAATATTAGAGTTTAAAGCAAAAAACCCCATTTACGACCTACATCAAGCAGCGATCTGTCTTTTTTAATCATCTTAAGGCGCCTTATCACGTCCAGCTCGTGACCGCACTTAAAATTTGATTTGATTAGAAGTTTTAGTCGTCCTTGACCAGATTCGTAAATCGCTATTTCTCTCTCTCTCTCCAATTCATTAATCAAAAGCAACGTCACCACGTTCAAGTTATTCTAGAGAAACCCCACACGTTGATAAGGCAAGAAATGCTCCACATTTCCGATCTCCGGCTTTCCACACTCGTGCAAAATAATTAACTATGCGCAAAAAACGTTATATAATAATACTATATATATTTTCTGCGTGTTTTACTGCGGTCTATGTCCATCTAACCATTCACGTCACTGGACGATGGCGTGGGCTGAATGTTAGATAATTTAGATTATTTTTGCACATTTTTCTGGATGCGTAAAAAACTTTCTAGAGGAACGCTTTCTTCCTATTTCTTGGGTGAAAATTCCTCTGAAAATTCAAAACATTGCGAATTTGATGAGAAAAAACCGCCTGTAAACTTGAAGAATTGCTCTGTAATTTATTCTACAGTTTAATTAGTAGTGTATTAAATTTATTGCGTTTTCAATTTTACAACTATTGTGTTTGATTCAATTAATATTTCGCTTCACAGTCTGATGATTCTCTATGTAAATTTATACAAGTTTTTGTGCAGAGAAAAGATTTTTAAACAATATTTTAATCAAATTTGTTGTAGTATAAATATTTATGATTAATATTAAAAGTTCAATCAGATGACACGTTATCAAACACTATGGATTATTAAAATCAAGAGGGTATCGAGTATTTTATAGAAAGTCCGTGTGTTTTATAATTCTTAACGAGCATACTTTAAACAAGACTATGCATTTTTGAACAAATTACCACCAAAATCGAAAAATTATTTTTATTTGAACATTTGACTCTGCTTTCACATATTAAATTTTGTTGAGTGTCTTTTGTAATCAGTCTACAAAATAGAATAAGATTGATATAATTAATTTGTACTAATAAAAGAGAGATACTTATCATGCGCCAGCTACACGCACAGCTCGGCTAAATTCATACAAAAAAGAAGCGCTGACTTTGTTTCAACAAAGTCCGCGCTTCTTTTTTGTATGAATTTAGCGAGCTATGCGTGTAGCTGGCGCATGATAACTATCTAGTCAATGCACAAATTTGGTTGCCAATTTATTATATTCAAATAAAAATGTCGATTATTAATAAAAACACTTGAAAACGAAAATGACTTCTATTAATTTTTAGTGAAAAATTCTTAATTTACAGTATAAAACTCAAGGGAGTAGCTAGTATTTTATAGGAAACCTGATTGTTCAATTAAGATTATGAATTGAATGGCTCAATTGGTAAATTTATAATACTTATCGAACGTGTTTTATACGAAACTTTATACATTTTTACATAAATGCACAAATGTAAATAAAAAAATTAATAAACTATTCCCACGACATTCACGACGGAACTAGGAGTAGTCTCAACCAACGGGTGTTAGACTTTAAGTGACTGTTTGTTTTTTCAGTGTATTAGTAGTCAGTTAATAGCACCTAGACCGGTTGTAAACGGATCCAGTCAATCCTCCCATTTTATTTATTTGTTTGCGTCATTACTTATTTTTTATAATTCGCTATGAATATTATTTCGCAATGTTATTGATATACACAAATGGAAACTTTTTCGCACTAGAAAAATTTCCGCCCGGGATTTGATCCCATGACCCACGGTTTATAATAGTCAAATAAAAAAAATAAAAACGTTTATTATTAGTTTGAGAATACTTCAATACGGAGTATGATAAAAAAAATTAATTAATGAATTAGAGGTCAGACATTAAAAAAAATAGTACTAGTGGACTAAAAACAAATTTCATACAACGAGNCACGGTTTATAATAGTCAAATAAAAAAAATAAAAACGTTTATTATTAGTTTGAGAATACTTCAATACGGAGTATGATAAAAAAAATTAATTAATGAATTAGAGGTCAGACATTAAAAAAAATAGTACTAGTGGACTAAAAACAAATTTCATACAACGAGGTTGTAGTAGTAGGATATTAGTTGGATTCCATATACAAAAAAGAACGGAAAGAGCGCTCGAGATCTTTCTTTGTACCGGGTGTACTCATCTTATCGTCCTTGTTTTATAAATTTTATATACCCGTAATTTGTTATTAAGAGTTTCTAATTTACTAATTTATTTTCAATTTAAATGTGATTTAATGTTAAAATAACACAGAGGAGGAATATATTTTCGAATTAAAAAAATTCAATTAAATTTAAGTGGATTAAAGATGTCTTAAAGCTTAATCCAATTCTTCATAAATAAATCTTGGATAAATCACATGGATTTCCATGATAAAATTTATATTTGTTTTGAAATTATATAATAGAAAGAATATTTTCAAACTTATTTTGATTCTTCTACTAATTACATAATAAAAGCACTATCCAAAACTTGTAGATAAAGTTTCATTGTTTACTAATACAAAATGAAGTTCAGAAACTGCGGTGTAAACAAATGGCATGGTGCCGTAATAGACCTATTATATAATAAAAACACAAAACTTTTGCGTACACGACCTTGGAACGCAAAAATCTATTTTTAAAATGTTCTGGTTTTTGACCACTCTTATGTTTGTTTTGGACAGATGCTTACACCTTTTTCGAAGGGGAAATCTAAAACAAGCAATGAAATGTTTGAAGCGTTATGTGAAGTGTCAGTCAATATATCAATATATAATATATAAAGTGCTTTCGCCACTTTAGTTCTTCTATATTTAAAGAATTTTCTTATTTTTATTTCTTCATAAAAAAGTAATAACTCTTTAACGTCAATAGAAACTAAAATAGACACGAAAATATTTGTTTGCAAACATTGGGACTAATTTTAAATAATTATTCTACAAAATACTAATCTTATATTAAATTTTTGTATAAATTTACGTCAAATTTATAGAGTAACAGTATTTTTAAAAAATCCATATATAATTAATAAATATGTATTAACAAATAGATCTTATTGATTTTATCAGAAATATTTATAATAGAAATTTCTTTTTAAAGAATTTAAAATAAATTCTTGACAAGGAAATGAATCATAAATTTGTTTGAAGATTAGGTCTTTTATCACTAGTGAAAAAAGCGATACATTCCAACACTTAAATTAGTCAAGAGAAGCTTACTTTTCAATATTGAATTATAAAAAAAATATCTAAGGATTTCATTGTAAATTTGAACAGGTTTATATTAAAGAACCGATGCTTTTTTCACAATTCGAAGACCACTTCTTTGAGAAAACTGTTCCTTTTTTACCGATTACTAAATTTGTTGCTTTAAAATTATACTTTATAAGTTATATTAATCAAAACGATTTGTTAATAGAAAATAATAATTATTTCAGCAAATTTTTTGTTTTTGGTATTACCGGAAATACAGAAAAAACATTTTTTAAAACAAATAACAATTTGTTTATGATTAAGAACCAATACTTCTTAATTGAAGCAGTTAAATACGAACTTAGAGACACTCCTTTTGAAAATAATTACCATTTTTACCAATAACGACCGTCAAATATTTTATTATGCAACAAGTGTTGCAAAAAAGAGTAGGCGGTGAATGACTTATTAATTTTCCACCATACAATGACCGCATAAAAATTAAAACAATTGAATATTAAAAAACTACGATAAAGAAGTAATTTTATAGCACAAAAAAGCGCGACAAACTTTGCCAAAATATAGTGAATGTACTTTAAAGAATGCATTCAACCCAATTTTGTCACGATCAAAGTTCAATAAACTTTTGTTTTTTTTGCAAATAACTCTCTTAAATTCTGTTTTGAGAGTCTGAACTGAATTTAAATCGAGGAATCCCCCAAAACAAAACTTTAGGTTTTCGATCTCTCCGTCTCGAAAAGTAATAATAATAATAATAATAATAATGTTTAT
>JXOV01030751.1:0-14571 GCA_001014945.1 Clogmia albipunctata
GCGATAAAAACCAAAAATTTACCATTTTTCGAAATTGTAAACAAAACTTTTTTCTTTTTTTCTTCTTCTTATTTTACTTCACCGTTAAATTTCAAAATAATTGTTTGCTTTAAACCGATGCACCAANAAGATGTTGTAAAAGAAGTTTTCAAACCATAATGGTTTCAAAATGTGCGATAAAAACCAAAAATTTACCATTTTTCGAAATTGTAAACAAAACTTTTTTCTTTTTTTCTTCTTCTTATTTTACTTCACCGTTAAATTTCAAAATAATTGTTTGCTTTAAACCGATGCACCAATTTTCAATTAATTAAATGTCAAATTTAGTATTTCAAATATTTAAATGTATGGCTCAGTCACGGGTTTTCCGATTTTCTTCTTGTTTCTCCAACTTTACTTTAGTCGTTAATTTAAAAAAAAAAACCAGGTTTAAATTGTGACATTTGACAATCATAAACATCGAAATTAAATGTGTTTACTTCAAAAGTTATTTGTAAACAAAAAATCAACGGATTTGGAGTTTATTTATTTTATTTTAAAATTATATTCTAAAATTTAAAATACTTTTATTCTTATAAATTAAATATGTACAGAAAGAATCACAGTCATGTTGAAATGTCTATATTTATCGATTCCTAAATATAATACTTTTATTAAGAAGTCATGAATTTGCATATTTTGCTTCAATTATTGATTAGTCATCATTATCAATGGATATATTTTATATGAGACATTCAAAATTGCTTTTTTTGCTTATTGTACCTGAGGGTGATATTTGAGAGAAATCTATCCCAATAAGATTGAATTCAAAAGGGTGCACATTTTCGAATTTGATTGAAATAGCAAATATGTATATTCAATTTGCTTGATTGTAAATATAAAAAATGAAAACCAAATATTAAATAAATTACACTCTTCATGATTTCTTTTTGAGAAACTAATTTAAAAAATACCAAATATCTACACATTATTATTGAAATATTTTAAGTAGAGAATTTCGTTAAGATCCCATCTCACTCTAAAAATCACAATATGTCTTACTTTAAAGAAATTACATGTCGTTGTCAAACCAAAACTATTATTTTAATATGAAAATTCCGTTGTGAGTTGTTGTTGCACAATTGAAAAAAACCGTTACATTTTTATTATTAATTATCGAATAACTGGTATTTTTCAGAATTACACATGTGTGATGTAATAATCTTTATTTTACCACTTGTATCGAAATATACTAGTGCTAAACCCTGTAGAAAGACAACGTAAAGAAATAATAATATTAAAATTATATTTGTACACAAAATCATAAAATTCAAAATTTCGTAGAACTCAAATTTTAAGAAGGTTTACTATAAAATCTGATTAAAGCCATTATTTGATTGATCTTTCGGATCCTATGTGCACAGCATTTTGAAGAAAAAATTTCCATTTTAAATTTAATTCACTTGCCTAGGTGAGCACAAAAATTTTCCACTAGGTGGCGAACGTGTCAATTTGGTTATTTCCGGTTACAATACATTTTAATCGAACAGAAGGTAACGCACACAGTCAGACGCAGTAAAACAGTCAGCTTTTGTATGAAATTACCATGTTTGTGATTCTAGCTGTCGCGCGTTAATTATCTTCTAATATTTCTTTTTGCGATAATTTGACATTAAAATCAACCAAACAAATTTTTCCATAACGTAAGGAAAAGGTCTAATTTATCAACAAGTCCCATCAATAAAGTGCAACCGCCCTTGAAAAGATATAGATTGCGGTTTGCTTTCACTTATGGATAATAAATGTAACCTGGCCACCTCTAAAAGGGATCAACAACGCACCAATATAATTTATTGGCCACAAAATAAATCAATTTCCCCGAAATTGCCGCTTTATTAATTCATTAACCCACCTCTCTCCTCCATGAGGAATGCCTAAGTGTAATAATGAATAAGTGATTTATATTTATCCGGGTTTTTGTTTTGGTTATCGATCACCAGAAAACGGATTGGATTCTGTTTAGCGTCCCTCTGATGTATGCGACTCGTCCTTCTCTTCCCCTCTTCTCTGTTTAAGGACATTAAATTTGAATACGCAAAAGCACCGCATCGCGAATTCGCGGAAAAGTGTGTTTATTTTCCGTTTGTTTTTATTATGAATCGCTTTTCATTCACTTAACACTTTTGTTATGAGGAAGAAAGAGAAAGCTGGGAATTGGGATCAGTCCCTAACGCAGGAAAAATAGACTAAACGGACCCATTTAGCAAGAGACTATTTAATTCCGGTTGAAAGAAATATGATTACTTCTTTAAACTAGGAGGAAATAGACAGTTTTTGTAACTCGAAAGGGATTTATAGTCAAAAAATATAATACCCTGCCATTTATATCTGACACCTCCATGTATATTCAAATGTGGAGGGGTTAAAGTTTAAGTAATAGTTATTTATGTTAGGAATGTGTGAATGGGAACTGAAGGTTCGTTTTGGTTATGATTACAAGAGTTTTTGCACATTTTAAGAGTATCAAATCTCTATCAATGCTTTCTGTTTTTCAAATTGTACTTTGAGATAGGAATAAAATATTAACCTTATACATCCTCGACAACGACACAAAAACCGTTACCGGTCTATTTAAATCTAACCAATTGGTTAAACGTAATCAAAGTTTTTAAATGCCCAATCTATTCATTTGCCAATCTTTCACAATTAACAATTGATTAACATGTATATAAATCATTATTTGTTATGATGTGATTAGCACCATATACAAATGATTCTATATAAAATCTATTTATTGACAGGTTTTTGTCACCGAAACATAGGACACATACTTCAAAGAACACCATCCTTTCTCAACTTTCATCTGTATGTGTTCCTTGAGTGGCAGCGAATTCGATTCATCTATTCATTTTTATAAAAAGCATGGAGCTCTGATGCTTTGAAAATCTGTTTGGTCGAACAAATAGTATTGACGATACAAGTTTTTCGACTATTGAGGCCGGAGATATTATTTTGTAATTGCATTTAAACAATTATTAATCCCTTTGGTTAAAGCGTCGCTTCGGCCGCAATATATTAACCAACAATTGCAATTTTTGAATCATTCATTCAAATCATCTTAATTAGAAATACAACATGACAGAGTCAAATTCAAGTGCTAAAAATGGCCACGATAAAATTTTGGCCTGTACTATCTAATACGTTTTACCAAGATACAAACTAAAATTAAATATATAGGTATATTATTTATACGATTAATAAGTACAAGACGAAGTTTCTTTGGGAAATTAATGATCTTAATAATAAGAACCTAATATCAAATCCATGATGCTTAACGGGGAAGTAAATTTTTATCTCACCCAGTTTCTTAGTGGATATGTATGATTTGGAAGATATCTTGAGAGATTTAAAATTAAGAAAATGACGCATTCTGTGAGGAAATACGTTTTTGTAGTGTCTAATATGGAAGAATGACCCAAACACAATAGTCGGCTTGTAAGCTTCATGCTGTCCAGCCCACAGAATTGGATTAGAGTGGACAATTTCGTGCGGGCTATTTTAATAACCAAAGAACAATAAGCGCTCAGCATGACTGTTGTAAGGGCGCATAGGAGTAGAAATACCCCTGCTTGGTGGTTCCCAAGCACAGTCCAATTCGCCCTCGCCAGAAATACTGTACAAATCGATGTAAAAACCTATCTTTAGTATAAACGTGATAAGAAGTTATTACATTATAATAAAGGTTCAAATAAAAAAATAGTGTTCGTTAATATGTGTAAAATTTATAAGAAAATTTTTGATACGATTTGATTGAAAACATTATTAAACACATGTAATTTAAAAGCACTCATTTTGTTAATGTTGAAAACGTCACTAGTTTTAAATAACTATTTTCTATTATTGTCTATTATTTGATCCCTTGTTGTAAAATAATCTAAATTTTAAATAATCATTCGGTTTTATTTTTCTCTGGTATAATAAAAAGAAAAGAGGAGATAATGGGTCCCAAAGAAGAGGACGGAGGCATTTAAAAGTGAGGAGTTTGAATGCGGCGTATTGAAGTGTGTTTGTCGTTGCTGAAAAATTCAACAGAGAGTCTTCGTCTTACCATTTTCTATTGTCTCTTTGGCACACGATATAATTTTGCCCTTTCGACGCCTCAGCCCCGTTCCAATCACATTCGGATGGGCCTCCTCCTCGTACTCCTCAGCCATTCCATTGTCTTCCGATTCGTTGTTGTTATTATTTGTTGGATGCTGTTGATGATGGTGCTCCATATTTGGTTCTTTATTTAGGGATATCCTAGGGATTCACTGACACACCACCTTTATATTTTCCCGAACAACGGGATTTTGGGGAATTATTTTTCAAGTAGTCGTGATGATTAATTCATTAATTTTAGATGGAGGGAAGTATGTATGAAATACAGGGAAAATCAATAGGCTCCAATTAATTGGCGATAAGTGGGGGTTATCGTCGATACAATTGTGGAAATAAACACAATATGGTCAAGGAGACGAGAAATGGGGGATGGAAAAAGGGACCCGGAATTTATTTTATGACTTTTACGCATTAATAATATTTGGTCCACAAATATTCTCGGTCAATTGATTCCACAACTTTCTCTTTTTTCCTTGGCGAAAAATCACTGCACTTTATCCAGCCTTGGATTGCACCACTGATAAAACACTATCTCAACCCATGGAAAAAACAGCCCTTATTAGAATAACTTGATATTTCCTCGTCGGTTTTGAAAATCCCAATGATTACGTGAGCTCCGAAAAGAAAACTGTATTTTTTCCAATTCACTTTTTGTCGACAAACTTGTATACATAACCGAATCCCTCTCTGTCCTTCCTCCTCCTTCAACTTCACCCCTCGCCTCGGCTAATAATCCATCTCGATTACGTAAATAGGACACCACCGAAAATGCACTTTAAACTACGATTTAAGGACGAGATTTTCGCGATTTCTTCACCCCGAGGAAGTTCAGATAATTAGAGACTGGTTGAGAGAATGGATTGTGTGGAGTTGGGCGAGAAAAAGGAGACAAATCACCGCAAGGATACAAAGATAAACCGCCACTGACGGAACTGGTGCTCGTGACTCTGCGCTCAAAACTGACAGCAACTGGAAAATCGATTTTTCCAGCCTTCCCCAACCACTCACCCCCTGAAAAGAAAATTGTTGTCGTTCGCGCGCTCCGTTTGTTTATCAAACACCGCTTTCCAGAAAGAGAGAGAGTAAAAGACCTGCCTCCGACTCTCCCCTCTTTGAATAAACACGTTTAAATACTAATCTAATAATCCCTCCAATAAGGGTAAATCCATCAAATGCAATTCAATGTAATTGCCAAGCAAATTGACAAAAAGGTTTTAGATTGTTTCATTAGGCAATTTTCTCTTAAAGGTTTTGCTTATTCAATTTATTGGGACATTGTTTTATCCTTAAAGACCTAAATAACACAATACAATTTAAATATATGAGAAAAAGAATATCATTTCATTTGTATAATTTTCTATTCCATTTGTAAAAAAATTATCAAAATAAAAGTTAAAATTTAATTCAAATAATTAAATAATCCTCAAATAACTGAAAATGATTTTGAATACAGTCCGTTTATTTATTCTAATGAGGTGATCCCGCACTTTGACCTAAATATCTATTATGCTAACTCATATCTCTACTCTAAAGTGTGCCCATAATTTTAAGTCCTTGTAAGAAGTTTAAAACCTGGTCTAGCTTCAGGGTTCGGAGTTGCGCCGCAGTTGGGCTTATTGCCCTTAGATGTTTCCACCTCTGCGGTATAATTGCTTGCAGAAGATGAAGAGAGGTTTCCACTCCATCCCTGCAGAATCTGCATTCTCCGTCTTCAGTGATTCCTAGCTGTCGCAGGTGTCTGCCAAGTTTACAGTGCCCTGTTAAGAAGCCCGTGACAATCCTTACTTTGTCCCTGTTGAGGAGCATCAGCTCCGAGGTTCTTTTGAAATTGTAGCCTTCCATTGTCACTTTCGAATGTATAAGGCCTGGTAAATTTGCGCATTCTTTGCACAATGCCGATGTTTTGGAGCCATCGGTGTACCATTTCACTACCATGAATGGTATCCGGCTGATTCTAATACCACCACATATCCATACAACATTATTGTTAATTAGCGTTGGGTTGGGACAAACCAAGAAACTAACGCCAGTAGATTTTTTGCGATTATTCCCACATTTCGGCATTAATCAATTTTTTTGACACACAATAATATTATATTAGATATTTATTACACATAAATAATTACTTTAGTCTTTTCCACTCAATTTAAATTAATTATCTTAATTCTAGCTCACTAGCCTCTAACCAAAACAGAGTTTGGCAGAAGGGGGATGACGTATTACAATAACAATAACCGGCATGACTTATTATGTTTAGCGACTTTGATACATTGTGAAATTAATTAGTAATTCTTTCGAAATTATCCATTTTCTAAATATGAATATTCTCACGTTCCTAACGTATGTATGGGCAAACACTTGATCTTGAATGTGTCACCGTTTTTTTTTATTTATTGCCGATTAGCCCAGATCAAGTGGTTCTTTTGAGTTGTTCGATAGTGGCACTAGGAATTCAATTACTTCCTTGAACTGTGATTGAAATTTGGTCCATCTCTTTTGAAGAGTGGTGAGAAGAGTGAGAATAGAAATGGGTTAAATGGTTGAGTTTGAAATAACAAAAAGCCTCTGTTCTGGGTTTAACCCTGTTTGTATCAGTAATAGATCCACAACGGAATAATTTAATCAAATGGCTCTATTAACGAAAAAAATTTAACAATCATCTCTGATCTTGTAGAAATAGACCCATTATCAAAAATTTGTTTTTATGAAATATTTTTTACATAATGTTTTACTGTAAAAATGTTTCAAAATACATAAAATTATGCGCAAAACATAATAGATAATTACTATATAATATAATATATATGCCTTCTTTTAAACACTTGCTATACTCGTGGGTTAAACCGTTCCACTTTAAAATAATATCTTAATTCGGCTAAACCACGAAGAAGAAACAAGAAAATTATATTTATATTTTTAAACGGCACAAATCCTATCACACAAATCAGTTGTTTTAAATTAAAATCTTACTGAAACTCAAATTTAAAGAAGGTTGAATCTGATAACTGCCCTTATTATAATTAGAACACATCTTCGGAATTTTATTTCAATCGAATTTTAAGGAGAAAATTTCCATTTGAAAATCAAATGACCTTTTAATACGACATTTTGTTGCAAACAAACGTGTAAAAATTGCCAATTCTGTATTTTTTTTTTTAATTAGATTTCACTGCAATTGAAATTCTTAAATTTAAAATTATTAGTCTTCATATTTCAATAATTCGCTTTTTTAACAAAATGTAAAATGATATTTCTTTTTTAGCATAACTTACAAATTTTATTTAAAAAAAAATACCGGTTTAACAAATACAATCAAAATTGAGATAACATGATCCTATTCATTTGCACCGCACTGTAATTTTAGATCGAGAGCCACTTGAAACCATAAACATTTTCAATAAATATTATAATTGCGCTCTTTAAGCTGATCATAAAGAATAATGATAGCAGGCGAGCATTATTATTGGAAAATGCTGAATCTGTTGAAATCTAAAACGTGGAAACGGTCAAACGAAAAATGCTTATCAATTGTGATTTTGACTCCAAAGAGTTCAGTTCAGTTGTTAAGTGTTGTGGAAGTGTGGAGTGTTTTTAAAGTTTCAAACAATATTATTTTAGATGAAAAACTAGCATTAAAAACCCAAAATTCAAATATAAAATTCTTCGATGTTGGAAATCATTTTAAAAAAATGCGCCAATCGAAGTTGGCGCGCTTGAAACAAATAGCATGCAAATTCGAAGAGACACTGACATGACAGTATTCGAATTAACGGGAATTAATTCGATTGAACCACGCTTGATTTAGATCGCGGTCTTCTGATTAAAAACTTCTCAAATAAAGTACTATTTTAGTGCAAAATCTCATTAAACAGTTGTTTTAAGTGTTTATTAAGTGAATTAATCATTAAAAATGGACGATTGCTGGGATAATGAGGTTTGTGCAATTTTTTGTTTCTTCGACTAAAAGCCTTAATCCTCCTACAATTTCTCTCTTAATTTAGGCTGAATCTATTCCTGTGGCAGTAGATTTTGTGGCTGCAGTCGAAGAGGAGGAGAGATACTTCGCAGAACAAGGAAATCAGGACTACGACTATAAAAACGGAAATGAGGATTACCACGAGGAAAATTATGGGGAGAATTACAACGAAAACTACGGGGAATCGGAGAACAAGCCGTGGAAAGGAAGGGACAGGGGAGCAGGAGGCGACGATGGGGCTGAAAGCAAGCCCAAAGAGGTCTACATTCCGCCAGAGCCTACTGAGGATGAAGACGAAATTTTCGCCTCTGGAATCAATTCCGGCATCAACTTTGAGAAATACGACAAAATCCCAGTAAAGGTTAGTCAGAATTTAAATCCACTCTTAATTAGCGTTAATCTTTGATGGAAAGTTAAGTAATTTCAATAGTTTTAACGTGGTAATTTACCTTAATAATTCGTTATAAGTACAAAAATCATTCGTGGAAAATTTACAAAAGTTACACTCTGTTTCATCCTTTTACGACGGGTGAATTGGGTTTTTATTCTAATGTATTTCTAAATGATATTATTAATATTGAATTTACACCTTTGAGTTATTGTAACACACCTAATAACTGACCTTTTTCTTAAATTTATTACAATAGAATCCGTTTTTACGCGCATTTTATATTAAATATTAGGAAAAAAATTTTAAAAAACAGCCCATGGAATAGATGAATAATTTTTAATTTAATTAATTCCTTTTTATATTACCTCTATATTTTATTTCCAACAAAAAAGAGCTATATTTTTTTAATACGCTTAGTATGACGTCCGGTTATTATGACAAATTGGTACAGTTAAATTTTCGCCATTGCAATTTTGTATAATTGTAATAACTGACCTTTATCTCCAATTTATGATATACAAAAGCTGGTCCATAAGTACGTGACTTTTTTAATGAAACACAGGTTTTTAGATAAAAAGTTATTTTATTCTTCAACAAAAACTTCTTTAAATATAATTCGTATATAAAACAATATATACGAGATTGGTCTGAGAAATAATTAGCCTAACAAAGAAAAGCAATAAATTTTGGTAAAGCGATAATTTCCTTGAAGCCTAATATAATAAGTTGGACGATTCTAAATAATTTTTAACCATTATAACAAAAATAATTGTTTAAAGGTCTACAAAATAAGCAATAAGCTCTAAATTCGTCCTTTTTATTTATTTTTTTTCGCCATTATAATTTGCTAGGAAAATATCCGCCTATTATATATAAACAACCTTGATTATACCCACGAATTTCCGTAAATTATATCCACAATCCTTGTCGGGCGATTGAGCTGTATTTTCTTACTTAGGAACACATTATCCAGGTCCTAGAGTTTTTTAATTTATCCTCTGTGAGAGTCGTTTTCAGGGCTCCTGGCTATGGGCGAGGAACCTTGATAGAACTTGATAAACCTCTTTTAATGATTGCAATTGAAAGGCAAGAATTTCCGTTAACACCGTCCAAGCGTTGTTTGATTTCAGTACGTTATTTCACTTCCAAAATCTAGAATCGGATCACCGATCGATATTGTTCCTTTTTCATTTAAAAAAAATCTAAAACGTTTCTTTCCACTTGCGGTTAAACAAAATTTTATTAAAAGTAGTGTCTAGAGCGTTCGATTCTAATTAACAGTTAGTTTTGGCGATAGTAGCGCCACAGTTAGGCTGATTATTTCTCAGACCACACACGTATAATTCTCGTTATAATTATTTTCAGGGATTAATTTTATTGATTTTCATTAAATGATTCCAGGTAACGGGCAAAGACATTCCAAAGGAGATCAATACCTTCGCTGAGGCGAACTTGTGTGAACCTTTGATGAGGAATTTGGAGAGAGCTGGTTATAAGACTCCGACGCCAATCCAGAAGTACGGGATTCCGTTCCTTTTGAACGGCAGGGACGTGATGGCCTGCGCCCAGACAGGCAGTGGCAAAACTGCTGCTTTCCTGTTGCCAATGTTAGAGAAACTGATCTCGGAACCAGATGAAGTTGAAGTTGGCCATCCTCAAGTTCTCATCATCTCGCCGACCAGAGAACTCACCATTCAGGTAATTATTGAAGCAAGTTTTTTAACTTTTAACAAATTTATCTTAAATATATTTTCCAGATCTTTGACGAAGCGAGAAAGTTTTCAGTTAAGACTGGAATATTTGCGAACAGGATTTATGGAGGAACTGCTGCTTGGCACCAGGCAGAGTCGCTGTGGAAGCCTTGCCATATTCTTGTGGCAACTCCCGGCCGTTTGGTGGACTTTGTAAATCGAGGCAACGTCCGCTTTGATAAGCTACGGTTCCTCGTCCTAGATGAAGCTGATCGCATGCTGGACATGGGCTTCCTTCCCGACGTGGAGAAAGTAATGAGGCACTCTACGATGCCCCAAAGGGTAAGGCTGTTATTTTATTGCTTATTGTTAATTTTTTCGATTACAAAAAGAGAAATAGTTCAAATTATGTTACGAAATTAAAAGTTAGTTTTAGATACTAATCTTATACAAATCACGCATAACTTAATAAATCATTCCACTTCTTCTTCTTATTCTAGTCTCAAGAATGAAACAAAATGTTTCATTAAATTTTGTTTATATTTTTTAAAACCTCAAAAGGCCTCCGAGTATCAAAGTTATGTTTCAATGTTTCCCATATAAATATTAAATTAGTTTTAATTAATTTTTGTGCTATTTTACAAATGCAAATTGTGAAAAATTGCATTCGTTTCTCGACGTTTAATTCAGTTTTCACGAAGGAAGCTATTCGCGTCGTCAACTTCGTCTCCTAGCGGAAACAGCCTTCCTTCATGAAAACCGAAACTTTAACCGTCTTGGAACGAAAATAACTATTTTTAACTTAAAAGTACTAATGTAATAGTCACTCCTTATGTCATAAAACCTCGTATATCTTTTCTTATGTACATTTTTTCCTTGATATTTTGCAGTTACAATTATTGACTAGTTTTTCATAAGGATTTAATGATGGTCACTAGACTGCTTTAAATGAGATTAGGGATCAGTTGGCATTTTTTCGCCCTATTTCATTCCATCAGGGGAAGAAAAGGGCGCTTTCATAGCAAGCTTTTACTATGTTTCGTTAATCATTGTTAGTTGGAATAAGTGATTAGTTCATTACTAATTGTCTAATATTATTTATACAATTCCTTTGAAAATATTGTTTGTATTTAGACCATTATTTCGTACTGAGTAAAAAAAAGGAAGCTTTACTTTATATTTCGTTAAAAAAAACGTAATAAATGTAGAAATGATAGTGGGATGTAGTGATTAAAACCAGTTTCATCAGTTAATTCTGTGTTTATTTGATAAAAAATATAAGGATCGATTCTTTGCACAACTCTACTTTTTCATCGTTCTAAGCTTCTCAATCTTATTCTCGCTGCGCTCGAAGTACACTAAATAAACTGATGAAACTGGTTTTAATCACTATATCCCACTGTCATTTCTACATAAATATGTGAATTATATAAAATTTTGTAAGAAACTAGTTGGAAAAACACATAATTAAACACTCATACCTTTTAGAACTTTATTCATGTTTCTATAAGGTTTTGCACCATTCTTTTTCAAAATGAACCAATTCAATCAATAGAGATCGAAATTCGATTAGGAAAGTCTGTCTAGCAAATTTTCAATAAATAATTGTAAACCAAAAGAGAAAGAAAGGAAAAACAGATTTTTAGGAAAAGCATCCGCCTGTTTCGTATTGGAAAGTAATCAACCTAGTTACTTCAAGGTTGTAATATGGGCCTTTTTTTAACGAGGAGCGAATTTGAAATACGAGTCCGAATGTCAGTCAAAACGGGTTGTACTGTACACCCAAGCAAGGCAAATTTTTCTGCAATCGTCTTCTACGCGAAAAACTAGGAAAAAATATTTGATTTACACAGTTGCAATGCCCTGTATAGAACAGTAAAATGTTTAGTTTAGAGAAGAAATAGGGGGCTTGGTATTTGGAATTAGACAAATTTATTTTTGCACTCCCGTATCGAAACATACGCTTTTCGATATCCATTTGAGTTTCATAATGTTTCACTTTATGGCACTCAGTGAAAATTTTGAATTTTTATTTCACTAATGAAAAAATATGTCATAAATTATCCATCAAATTTGTCTGAAAGTCAAAATTTGGTCGCCATTGTTGCTACACAAAATGAGTGGTCTAGGCTATGCCATAGGACCGTGCCTATATTTCAAATTAATTAATGTTTCCTGTTTTAAAATTTTAATATTTACCGTTTCAACAGTTAAGAGGAAAAATTTAACTTGAAACATGTCAATTTTTTAATTTTCCTTGTAAATAATGAAATTTAATGTGAAATTGTAAAAATTTCAGTGCTCTTGAGTGAAGTGCAAAAAACGTTATGTCCTGCTCGGGTGTAAAGTCCTGTTTTTTAACTCGGAAACGATGAAACACTCGCCTTCGGCTCGAATGTTTCACTCGTTAAAAAACAGTTGACTTTACACCCTTGTAGCACAAGTAACTATTGTAGATTATGATTTTTTTACTAGTGTTTTATTTCACTAGTGAAAAAAATTACCTATTATGAAACTCAATACCATAAAGGTAACTTTTCGATACTGGATTAAATAAAACAATTTTCATTCTCAGAGCAACTACCAAACCCTCATGTTTTCCGCGACATTCCCGAACGAAATCCAGAAGATAGCCAATCGATTTTTGGAGAATTACATTTTCCTGACCGTTGGCATCGTGGGTGGAGCATGTGGGGACGTGACTCAGGTGATTTACGAGGTGTCCAAGTACGAGAAGAGGAAGAAGTTAGAGGACATTTTGGCGGAGGAGGACCCGACGGGAACGTTGGTGTTTGTGGAGACGAAGAGGAATGCCGATTTCCTGGCCTCGTTCGTCTCGGCGAATCACTTTTTGACCACATCGATTCATGGCGATCGACAGCAGAGCCAGAGGGAGACCGCGCTGAGGGAGTTCAAGCAGGGAAAGATGAAGATCCTGATCGCCACCTCTGTCGCCGCTCGAGGACTGGACATTGCCAATGTGAGACACGTGATTAATTACGATCTGCCCAAGGGAGTGGACGATTATGTGCATAGGATTGGACGGACTGGACGGGTGGGGAACAAGGGAAAGGCGAGCTCGTTCTACGATGCGAGCGTTGATTCGGGAATTGCAGATGATTTGGCGAGGATTCTAAAGGAGTCGAACCAAGAGATTCCCGATTTTCTATCCGGACACGGCGCAGGAGGAGGGGGTTACGATTCAAATTTCGGTGGAAGGGATGTTAGAAAGGTAAGAGCAGAGGGTTAATTTTTTATAGAATTCTATTGAAAAATCCTTACTTAGAGAGTCGTTCATATTTAAATACTGTTTAGTTATACATAATTTAATAGCCGCAGTAAATCACAAATCGTGGAAATATGTACTAAATTAGTGTTTTGTACTAAAATCCAATTACTACAAATTATTATTTTTCTATCGAAGAAGTACGTTCATGCCTCTACAAAAAGGCTATGATTTGTTTTTTCCCATTAAAAGACTGTAAAGCTTTTCTTAAATGTTGTTGGTTCTGATTTTTAAATATGGTTTAAAATAATCAGTGCCATCACGAAAATAGTATTTCGTAAAATATCGAATATTGAAACCGAATTTTTATTAAGTTTTCTTAATAGTGTTAATTTAAAAAGTAATTTAGACCAGTGTTGTTTTTCTAATCACATCAACTTTTGCAAATAATTAATCGAATTGTATAAAAAAAAATAGTAAAAATCTGTTTTGAAAAACAAATAATTTAACACTCGTATATTTTCGAAAACTCATTTCATTCGTTTTGTAGAATTTTACTCGTGTTTATTTATGATCCATTTTTCCCGCATGGTACTTAAATAACTATAAAAATTGTTTGATTGATTAACGTGAAATGTTTTCAGGACGAGTATGTTTCTAACGAAGCCCAAGCGACAAACCTGCCTGCCGACGACGATTGGGACTAACTATCATCAATGTACAATGTATGGTCTTTCGTACTTTCCTCATTTNGCATGGTACTTAAATAACTATAAAAATTGTTTGATTGATTAACGTGAAATGTTTTCAGGACGAGTATGTTTCTAACGAAGCCCAAGCGACAAACCTGCCTGCCGACGACGATTGGGACTAACTATCATCAATGTACAATGTATGGTCTTTCGTACTTTCCTCATTTTATAATCTGTATTGAATTCAAAATAAAAACACCTGGAAACTGAATTTTTTTTTTTTATTTGCAACAATTGATTTTGTTTTTTGAACTCTTGTTAATTGGTTTATTTTTCAGGTTATAAAAATTGTATTATGGTTGATATTTTAATGTGATTTTTTAAAAGAATGGTTTTAAATTTTACAAAGCTACGATAACTGAGATTGAATTCAGTAGGCGGTTTAAATTGAAGGT
>JXOV01030795.1:0-12145 GCA_001014945.1 Clogmia albipunctata
GGTCGAATACTTTCAGGAGTAACTGTAAATAGTTTCTATTACTTAAAACCCGTAAAAAACAATAACAACCCATCAAAAACGGGAGTGTATTCAACTTTCTACAACGTTTTTCCAGGGGCCAAAATGGCGCCGCGCTGATTTTTGTTTTCTAGAAGTAGCTGTGATGCACCCAATTCCAATATTTTTTCATACTTTTACTCTCCATGAAAGCCTTAACCCTATTACCAATGGAATTTTTTAAATTATGGAAAATACCAGAGATATTGATGTTTCAATTCAATAAAATGACTGTATTCAACTTCTTGCAACGGAGTGTATGTATATTATATATTTATTAATTGATTTGGATTCTTCCCCAATAAATAACTAAAAGTTAGGTTTTTATTGCGGGCTTTGATTTCTAAATATGGTTTAAAGCACAAGTGCTATCCCGGGAATGTGGATAGAGCTCCAAATATAAAAGAAAACAAAGTAGTAGAATTAATCGCTTGACATCGACATTCTTTAATTGTGAGTGAATGCGAGTAGACTTTAATTAAGTATCGGGATATCTTCTTCTTCTTAACTTCATATTTTGCGAATAAATAAGAATTATATTAAAAAATAAGATTTGTATAAATTTATGTAAAGAGAGTTAAAAAACTATTTAATTTAACTAATTAATTAAATACCAGCATCCTTTAGAAAATTCATATCATTGGATTTTTAATACTGTACTCGTGTTAAATGATGGACCTTTTCTATACATTGTTTAAATAGCTGTTTTACAATAAGTCCTACAACTGAAAATGTAATTTTCTTTTTTCAAAAATAAAATGGAGGTTTTAATTATATTTATAGATAATATGTTTTATGCATTTTTGTAGCATATTATTGGTATTATGACATTTAAATTTATTCTGTCAAAGTCGTTATTGTAGCACAAGTGATTTAAAGAGTTTTTTAAAGCACTAGTGCTTTTTTATTATTAATGCGAGACCTCTGTAAACGAAATTCATCAATTTATATGAGAAGTTACTTTGATACCGGAGTTTTTACCAAAAAAGTTTATCTCAATTTATTGATCGGTGCAGTAAAGTTAAATTTGAACAAAATTGCAAAACCATTACACTGGTTTATTTGAATTTATTTTTAATTTAGGAATGTTCTATCCTTTTCCCGCATAACGCATTGATCAACAACAAAGACATGTATAGTGTATGGAACAGAGAAATATTTATATCTATAATAATTTAAAGAATTTTTAAGATTTCGTGTTAATTTATTTAAAACTACATAAAATTGTGTATAAAACACAACCGATAATTATTGAACACTTGGGCCTTCTTTAAGGCACTAGTTGCGCTTGTGGCTTAAAACTATCCTTGTGTTTAATAATGCCTTATCTTAACGACCTTGTTGTATAAATAGCTATTATTTTACGCGACCATATTCTAATGAAAAAATCTAATTTTAATTAATTTTAGACTTTTGTGAACTCAGATGAATGTTCTCTGAATTCATCTATAGATCGTTCGTTTCACTTTGCTTTAGAAACCAGTTAAATTATAATCGATTCCTTTTGAACACTGTGCAAGACAGCTGAGCCTGGCCGAACCGAAGTATCTTTATTGCGTTTACCGGCGGCAAATACTGGAAACTTTGAGTTTGGCCGAATTAGAATTTATTCATAGTAGATTCGGATATGAATTCAAATCGTCCAAAATTCGGCTTCAATTAAATAAATTGGATTCGAGATAGTAAATATTGTTTTAGGAGGAATTTCGACTGATGAGATAATTCAATCGCTTTGAATATAATCCTAAACATCAGTGCTTCGCTCGAGGAGGAGATGAGAAGGAGTTTGTGTGAATTGAATTTTGAGATGGTGCTTTGGAATGGGCGCAAATTTGGCTGTATGTATTCCCCAAAACCTTGCAAATTGATTGAGCTTTTCGTTCTGATTCAATATTCATTAATATCAAAGTGGAAGTGAAAAGCGGGACTGACTGACTTACTTTGTAAGAAATCGATGAATTTGGCGAGTGCATTAAAATTTTAAATACATAGTTTCTGCACTGTCGTCGTCTCAGGGCAAAACGACGACGACGACAGCGGCGATGATGATGAGAGTTTGGAAAAAGTTTTTGGCGAGCTTCTCGGTGCCCAATAAAATATTCAGATGGATGACACAATCGGCCATTTTTGCAAGATCTTCCTTCTTGGCGAAATGTAATTTGAATTCTGGAGGGCAAAAGGATACATTATTCAAATACTTTCGTGTCAGATCCATTTACTCGACGGTTCCAGGCCGATAATCCGGAACAAATCTAATCAATCCATTCAGAGTTGGAGAGAAGAGTTCTCAAAAAGGAGACTGCTTAGTAAATAAACTCTACTCTTAAATCCTCCTTTTCACGAAAATACCATTCAGCTAACGTTAACAATCTAGTTTGTTCAAATTTAAATTAAAACCAATGACTAAATTGCTTTTGGCAATGAATTTAAATTGAAATTCACATGCAAATGCAAATTGTTGCATTGTTCAATTATAATCTTTTTTTTTTTATTTAATAAAATCAATTTAAATGGTGATCAAAATTATAGTTGGGAAAATTTGTACTAAATGACCTATTGCGAGATCTAGGATTTTGGCGGCTTCTCGCTCGCATCTGACTGAGATATCATGTGATCGAAACAGCTTCCTCTATTCTGCCCAATTTTGAACGCATTCATTCCTTGTGTCTACTTTCAGTATTTATTCCACTGTTTTTTTCCTTCCTTTTCATCCCAACAGGGAGACATAGGGCACTTACAAAGCCAGTTTTTTCAGTGTTTCGTTAATCATTGTTTATTGCCAATTGTCCAATATTATTATTATATATATAATTATAATTATAAATTGAAAAAATAGTGTCGCAAAATTATATATTCATCTGGTGGTATTTTATCCTTTTAGGATTTATTGTTGCTTTTAAATAAAACTGTTTAGAAATAAAATCATTTTTATATTTTTTTCAAAACGACTTATAAACAAAAGAACATACTTCTTGTTTTTTATAAGTGGTATTTATTTAATTGAGCCATATATATATATTTTAATTTGTCTATACATAACCAAAAACCCAGACATTATAAGCACTCAACCCATCGTAGTGCTGGAGGCAAGGTGATAATGAAGTCAAAATTTTCCTTAGTTCTCATTATAATGAAGAGAACTGTTAACGAATATACTCTAATTTTTCAAGATCTAGACCCAGAGGAGGATGGTAAATTGTTGGCAGTAGGCGCTTCTTGAACTTGCGTTCCTAGATGAACAAAGTGTTTTATTTGTGAAATTATGCCAATAATTATATCAAATTTACTTGTTTATCATTTCGTGCATTCGGTTTTATAAAACCAATTATTACCGATTTTTGTTTAATTTTTTTTCTGCTCATTTTTTATAGCTTTTGAAAATTAATTTTAACATATAGATAACCAAACATAATTCCTGTAAAATATGACTTTGTTGTGTGTCAACCATAAAGAATTATTATCCAGAAACATCTTTTTCTTCTACGATTCAACAACCATTACCGGTCTAGGTCTAACCAATTGGTTTTACGTAATCGGTGTTATCAAATGCTCTATCCATTCATTTGCCAATCTTTCACAATTGACAATGCAATAGCATGTTTTTACGAATCATTATTTGTTTTGATGTGATTAGTACCATGAACAAATGATTCTATACAGAGCGTATTAATGGAAAGGTTTTTGCTACCGAAACAGAACACACATACTACGAAGAAGACTATCTCTTTCACACTTTCATCTGTATTCGTTCCTTGAACAGTAGGAAATTACTAGCATTGGAAAGATCCGGTTTATCTCTTCGATTCTATGCATTTCATTCAAGCTTTGAAAATCTGTTTAAATTCGATCAAATAATGTTGACGACATTAGTTGCTCGAATTTTGAGGCCGGGGTATTATTTTTGTTAAATTTATTTGAAACAAATATTAATCACAAAATGTTGTTAGGGAAAACGAGTAATGAAATTTGTAAAAAAAATTACGATCTCATCAGGGCTCGAATCGCGGCCCTCTAGAGTTGAATTCTGTGCAACGCTTTAACCATTGCGACACCCGGCCCAGAAACTTGCATTTATTAAAGGAAGGACGTTATTCTAAAACAATTGTCGGAATGTTAATCAAACTGGTTTAAGTTTTAGAGCAAATGATAGGCATTTATACACTAGGAAACATAATTTTGTTTTTATTTAAATTAAGAGTTTCTTTAAGAACAGTATTTTATTAGAGCTGAAATAAAATATAGGTTATTCCTATTTTTTTGGCTATAAAAAGAGCTGTTGATTTATTTATATAATAATTGTAATAACTTCATAAACTAATATAAAAATATGATTTGACAAAACAACTTAAAAAAAGTATAATCGAAAAACTTAAATGAAATTAACAATACTGTTAGGATTTACTAAAATACCTATTAAAATGTACTTTTAAAGAATATTTCCATTACGAAATACTCAATAGTTTAACATTTAATGAGAGAAACATTCAAATTGTGTATGTTGTATAGTCATTAAATTCAAAACTCAGTTATTTAGGACTTATAATAACTGATTCTCCTAGAACGAATAATGATTATTACCTTCTGTGGGTTTCATGATATTGGAATTAATTAAAAGCAGTAATAGTTTCGTATATTCCCTTAATTATTATATCTATTTCAGTAATATAAGTAATTATTGCAAAATAATCACCTTAAATACATCCTTATTATAAACAAAAAGTTAATAATAGTGGATCCGAGACAGTAAAATAATTTACCAAAAGGTTTTGTGAAATGAATAGTTAAGAGGCGGAAGTGGGTGGCGTGGGATGAGGAAGCTGAGTAGAGGGCTCTTTTAATGGGACTATGATTGCAGGGCAGAATGATGGAACATGATACAGAGGAGAGAGCGAGAGTATCGTATATATGAATCTGGGTAAATGTTTTATTGTTGTTTGCATGTGGAGCTGTAAAACAATTTTAAGGACACTTAATTGGTAATGAACGTGCCCAGGAATATGTTTTAATTAAATTGTAAGGTGACTGCCATCAAAATGACCAGGCTTGAACCACACAGATCACACGAATCGAAAAGTGAGAAAGGGGGAATGAAGGGCATTTCACTGGGCGAAAGGAGTTTGTGGTTGGGTTTTCGAATAAATTTTCCAAGGAAGAAACACCTCCTCCAGCTCGGGATGATGAAAACAAAAGTTTGATTATCCCATCACCGATGTCGATTATTATTATTGGAATAGAGAGGAGAACAGCTTCTTGAGGGGGGTGGTTCTGGTAATGCCATTAAAAATGGAGAGTCTTAGACGGATTAGCATACGCAAAGATGGAATCCAATTATTAAGGATAACAAAATTTTAAGACCAACACTAAACTTCTTCTGACTTTCATCTTCACTTTGTTTGCCATAGTTTATTTATTATTAGTTTAGGTAAGTGAATTAAGTCATTCGGAGAGCGGAATGGTCCTTGTCCTGATTTTCTCGACACAGCAACAAACACACACATACACAGGGCCAGAGCATCTTTAATGAACTTTACCGAACACCCCAAATATCTATACAACAAGTTTAATTAGTTTTCACGGAGCCCTTTCGTCCTTTCTCAACTTAGCAATGCAAATACTTTGATTGAATTTAATAAAATTCTCAAAGACGTCACTTTTGTTGCAATTAAATAAAATTGGACCATAACTGTAAAACAGCCAAGGACAATTAAGGCGATTTATTTAATAAGGGTTATTTAGTAAACAAAGACTTGCGAAGTTTCATTCTTAATTTATTCAAATTCTCGAATTTTATCCCAGAATTTATATTCGTCTTTGATATTTAGGATTCGTTTTAATGCTCTGGCACCACTTGTTAGTGCCATAAAAGCTCTTGATCCGAGTAATGTTCTGAAAAGTAAAGAGCTTTTATTTTATTATCAATATCGTTTAACGGCATTTAAATATTTTATGAACCAAAAACTTGATACTATTAAAAAGTAAACCTAAATTTAAGGTAGGGAATATGTAAAATTTAATTAAATAAGTAAAAAAAACAAAACTTTTTTTGGAATATGTTGATATTTTTATGTTAAAGGAATGGTTTTTATATATCAAGTGATGTATTATTAAGCATTAGTTATTTTTAAAATTTCATGCTTGTTTCAGAAGAATGATTCTATCTACGTATACGTACACTTTCTTTCTACTTTTACAAATTACCACCAATATCGTATAATTTATCTGCCTCTATGACATAGTGGTTAGCACCCTTGACCTCGAGGTCGTTTTATATAATTTTTGGCGTATATTTTTCTAGCGTGAAAAATTTCCATTTGTGTGTATGAATGACATTGCGAAATAATGTTCCTAGCGAAATAAAATTAATAGCGCCCAAAATGAATAAAATAGGCGGATTTACTGGATCTAGTCTAGGTGCCATTAAATGACTAATAATACACTGAAAACAAATAGTCACGAGAAGTCTAATACCCGTTGGTTGATGTTTAGACTACCTCAAGTTCCGTACTGGAATGTAGTGGGAAAATTATTTATCGTATAATTTATTTATTTATACAATTCTGTAGAAAAATGTTTACATTTTAGTACCCAATGCTTCCTCTAGAAATTGTTTTATAATCGTACAGTGTTGAAAAAAGTATCATTCAATGCCGGCAGAGAATTACAAATCATTTAAATACACAAAATTAGTACTTTGTACCAAAATTCAACTACTAAAAATTATTATTTTTTATCTTAGTAGCTTAGAATGAAAATATATTTTGACATTTTTCATGCCTCGACAATAAAGTAGACTATGACTTATTAATCAATTTTATTTTTTTTTTTTAAATAAATGACAAAAAGAAAATTTTGTGTTAAATGTTGGTCTGGTTTTTAAATGTTGTTCAAATAATGAGTGCTGCCACAGGAATATCAGTGATACAGTGCTTGGTGCTAATTGCTAATAAATATGTGAATTTTATAAAATTTTGTAAAAAACTGGTTGAAAATACACATAATTAAACACTCGTATCTATTAGGAAACTCTTTTCATTCGTTTTCTAGAACTCTACTCGAGTTAAATAATGGTTCATTTTCCTACACTATAACTATTAAAATATTACATTTGAATATTATTCATTATTACTGAAATTAATATCCTTGTCTAGAATTTCTGAGTCCGTTATTCAAAAGTTAACTGTTCTTAACGAGTGAAACATTTGAGCCGTAGGCGAGTGTTTAATCGTTTCCATGTAAAAAAACAAATTTAAAAATTGATACGTTTCACAAATGTTTTAATTGAAATCTTTACTTGTAAAGTTACCGCTAACGGTTGGAATTCAAACTAATTTAGTTTCTGTCCTCTTAAATTCTTGGTCATAAGGCAAATGCCTATTTTATTATTGCATGGAACATTTGTTTGCTTAATTTATGTAAAATAAATTTCCACTTAATGCAAAAAAAGGCTATTACTATAATTTATTTACATTACAATTAAGCAGATTTATCTCTGATATCTACGTAATGTGCCCAAATTCGAACAAAAATTGCCAAATTATATGCAGATGGTTCTTGAAACGGTTAATATTTAAACACTAATTAATTTGTAACATAATCACGGTCGTATGGCATAGCCGAGACCAATATTTTGTGTAATTTAAGAGCAGCAATGTCTGCCAAAATTTGACTTTGAGACATATTTGTTGGAGAGTTTATGACATTTTTCCTTCACAAGTGCATTTAAACCTTTCACTAAGTGTGATAAAGTGAAACATTACGAAACTCAAATGGATATCGTTAAAGCGTATGTTTCGATACCAAAAAATAGTACTTAAAATTTTATACTCAGTTCCAGTAATTAAAAAAAAATTATGTTTAAAAAAAAGAAAATTTATTTTTATCAAATGTTCAAAATTATAAACTTAATTTTTTATCATTTTGTAGATAACCTTGTGATGCTTAATATTCAAAACAAATTTCTAAATTACTTACATGTGTGAAAAAACCCTTTTTACCAATTCGAACAATTTGCCACATGTAACGCATAAAACCTTTATTTAATTGTAATCCTAATTTGGATTATACTCGTTTATGTCCCAACTATTGCCCATACTATTAATACGGACACGTTTCTTGTCTGTTCTGTCTCTTTATTTGCAGTTGTTCCAGCTTGTCTACTGGCGGATCATAAATATTGTTCTTTGTGATACTTTCACTTGTAATCTCCGAGGTTATTATCATGATAAGCCCTCCGCCCATTCCGAGTTAAGCGAAATTTATTAAGTAGCTCTTCGCCTGGCCCCGAATCAGGTGTGGTCGACAGGAGCGGGAGGGAGGAAGAGATGTGGAATTTGTTGCTTTTGTGGCTTCATCTGTGCGATCCTTAATGAGATTTAACCGGAGTAGGCAAACTTGTTTGGCGCTGCAACAGCAAATTTCGGCCACTGGAGGCCATTGATTTTTACGGTTATCGCTGGAGGCGGGGAGTAATGAAGTCCTGGCCAGGAACGCTGTCGAAAGGCATCTTTATTGATTGGATCATCCGAGGGAGAGGCGCGTGGGCCGTAATGGCTTTATCCGTGGACTGCTGTTGGGGACTTTAAATTGGACTTGCAATTTCCAGTCGTTGCAATTTACTTTGGGGAAGAAATAAATCCGGAGCCAATTCACTTTCGGGATAATGCAATAATGCGGCCAACAAACCGTTCCTTGCTGCGGTTCGTCTTGATCTGGATTCAAAAGAGTCCAAATCCGTTTCTGCATCGTCATCCCTTTTCTTTGTGCTTAAGCAGCCGTCCAGACAGACAGTCAGCTCCTCAATTATTCCGCCAAGAGTTTGGTTAATGAAATCTCTTTCGGCAAGACCTTAATGCAGGAGAGAAAGCAATTCATTCGAAGGAAATGTACTGGAATGAATTTTTATGGCGAGTAGAAAGTTTATCAATTTTATAAGGTTATAAGGTTATAAGGAAAGTTTTGTTTTCAATATTAAATATCTTCAGATAAATAAATTAAGGAATTGAAAATAAAAACATTTTCTAAAGTTACTAATATACGAGTACAGTTAATTTGATACAATTTATATTCCTTTTAAAAAAATAGTCTAAATAATCTTTCTGTTTATTTTGAAAAATTATTTTGACGATTAATAATTATTTATACAACGATAATATAAGGCATTATTAAACACTAAGGTCCTTTAAAGCCAAGAGTATGTTGAAGAAGGCTTGTGTGTTTAATAATGCTACCGTTTTAAAAACCAGATTTTATGTATATTTAAATAAATTATAAAGAAATTGAAAAAAAATAATAAATTCAAATTTCTGAATTTAAAATTCAATCTCACTTTGTTTGTTGTTTCATTTTCTCATTCTACGGTATGACAGAGAGAACTATATCTTGTTGACTCTTACTATTACACAGGAAATATCATCCGTCTCATTTGTTTAAACAGATGTGTCGCATTCGCTCAATTAGTTATTTTTATTCATTCCGTTTGTATTTAAGCCATCCGTTAAAACAACCAAACTATCCGGTTATAACATAAAGATGTCAATTTCACAGTACAAACTACATTTCAAAAATTAGTTATACTTAAAAATCATCAATAGAGTTCGCACTGCGAGAATGATAAAAAAACCATCATTTGTGCTATAAAAACGACTTTTACAGAAGAAATTTGAGTACCATTATATATTTTATTATTTAATAATTGAATTGATTGTTAAATCAAAAGAAATTGCAAATTAATTTAATGGATGTGATGTAACGGTAAAAAAAGATGGAAGGATTATTAGAAATGATGTTCAAGGATTTTTAAAAATATATACATATTTGGATTACATGAGGTAAATGTGATAAGATATATTTTCATGGACCATTTCACGTGTAAAGGGCTTTTAAAGTCTATTGATAAAAGATTAATTTTGTAAAACGCTTTTATAAAAATTTTCATTCACCGAAAATTCGAGGAAAATCTTTTGAAAGGGACTTTTCTTTAAAGGCCTTTCCAAGATATTTCTTTTGAAGAAAGTAACATCGAACAAATTTCCTTCGATGAATCATTCTATAATCTTAATTCGGACCGTAATTAAACCACGAGGTGGTGATTTTAATACAATTTCCGTAGAAGTGGGGATTAAATTGTGAATTCGACTACTCGATTTGCAAAGTTGCTTCTCAACGAGTTGTTTTCCTCGTAATTGGATTAAATGTGGAGAACTGTGCGAATGTAAACGAATTAATTTCCTGGAAGGGAACAGTGCCACGGACAAGTAACTACCTCCTGAAACGAAAACATCAAACATCACTGATTTATCTCGTAGAAAATGTTTAATTTTTGCAGTATTCCGGAACCAATGATCATAATTTAATTAGGACTTTTGCGCTCGATACCAGGAACATTAATTGGCATCAGTCACAGGATAGAAGACGTTCCCAGGTTTCCTTTGAACCCCTTCTGTAATCTGTATTTAATTACTAATGGTTATTATTTCAGTTTGATATTTAATCTATTTTCTATAATTAAAATGATGGTCCACAATATAGAATACCTTGGACCAATTTTGGAATAAATTAATATTATAATGAAAATATCATTTTCAAACCATTGAAATGTTTCCCAAATTGTTTTGGTTATGGGAAATTTTAGAGTGATAATATTAATTAATATCTTTTGAAGAACCCTCGTATTTAATTGAACAATTCAGAGAAATCCACTTATATTAAATTCCTTTTCTTATGAACGTTCCAAAGTTAAATATAATAAGAGAAATAAACTTTAATTTCAATCAAAATATCTATTAATTAATTGATTCGCTGAGATTTAATTTTGCTCTTGATATTTTTTAGTCTAAAATTGATTTTAATTCATAATTTTTGTTGGAAAGGTCAAGGGAGAAAAGTTGAGACGCATTTGCTATTCATTTTAAAAGAAAGTTTGGATTTCCGGATGAACTTCATTACATATTCCAGGGATTATCAGATTCGATCTCTCTGGGGAGCTGTACTAGTAAAAATTTTTGTGGTTTATGTAGGTTTACTTCTGAAACCCTTTTTAGTCATTTTAGATCCAAGTTTAATTCCATAGAGTGTTTTCGCTTCAAATCGGGAATTTAACTTACATGTTTAAATAGATTTTTATTTATTGAATTTAAATTTATGTCATTGAATATCACAGTTCAGGAAATGTCATCGAATGTAAACATAAATCTTTCAAAGTCAATCTGAAATAAAACTTTGAAGAAATATAATTAAAGTTTATACACAATGTTTAAACATTAAATTAATTTGTTTTAGGGTGTTGTGTCAACTAATTTAATCCTGTATCAAAACCAAGTTAAACTAAAATACGAATTTTTCACAGGAGCCGGATGTGTTTTTGCAAACCTCTTCAGAAAACGAGTATATTTAATAGTTATTTATACAACAAGGTCAATAATATAAGACATATTAAACGTTAGAGTTGGTCCTAGGTGTAGCCCGTCTGCCTAATAATAAATAAAATAATAACTTAAGTCTAATAAAAATCAGAGGTTTTATTAAATTGAAATTCAAAAATTCTATCTTACATTATTTTCGGTTTCATTCACTCATTCTACGGTGTGATTGGTAAAACTATATCTTGGCGTTTGTTACTCTCTTACTAACACAGGAAATAACACCCGTTAACCGAAGTTTTAAATCTTACATATAAAATTCTGTTTTTACAGTAGAGCCGTATTCCGAAACTACTGTACCGATTTTAATAAAATTTTGTGAGTTTATGGGGCTGCAAAAGGTCAATATTAATTTTTTATAATACAAAATACTTCGGGTAAACCAACCCAATTTTAGTTCTAATTTTTTTTCTTCACGAAATTGTTTTTTTTGTATTTGATTATGAAACAGCATTCAAGTATGCACTTACGGGAAAGAATTTTCACCGGAATACGTTACCTTTTTCAGTCGCCGATTTTTTCTTTCAAATCCCGATGAAAGAGAAATCTTAATTGGTTCTGAAAAAGGGTTTAATCAATTCAGTCAAAAGTTCTGTGTGTGTGTTCGTGTAAATTAAACTCGCGACGGACAGTTGGATGTTAATTTATTTACGGCTGAGAATAGACTAAAG
>JXOV01030828.1:0-12860 GCA_001014945.1 Clogmia albipunctata
AATCAAAAGAGATTGGAACGAAGTTATATCCATATTTAAAATGACTAAAAACTACTATTTGTTACCAAAAATCTGGCATTATTTGCATATAGTTTGGGATATTAAATATGAACATTATAGTAAAAATTATTTGGTAAGTTTAATTCAATTTCTTTTTGTACTCTAAGGGTGAATGTTAAATGCGAATTCGTTTTAGGAGTTCAATCGCTGTATTCAACTGTTGGCGGAATGTTTTCTTCAGATGAAACTTCTAAAATATGATTCGAATGAGGACGATACTTCCGAAATAGATATCTTGACGAACAATTTGGTGCAAATAAGGGACAACATGTGTCACGCGAACTTGATTACTGACCGAGATGTTCAACTAATTCCAAGAAATATAATTCATAATAAGCTTTTGATCGAACTTTTAAAGATTTTCATGTACTGTGCAAAATGCATTCCAAATGAAAAACGTCTAATAGAGCGCCACTTTCTAGGTCAACTGTTAAAAGAAACTAATTTAGAGAATATTAAAAACCGCTTCAAAGCCCTTGACATCAATCTTATTAATAAATGGGCTGATTTACATAAGAAAAATTTTACAAATCTTAAGCATTTTGTCGATAAGATTAAATCTTTAATTAAATCTGCTTACAAAGATTACGGAAACCAAAATGCAAACATTAAACTTATAGCTGAAAGTTTGTTGTTTAGATTACCTCAATTGCATAATATATTTAACATAAACTACTGCAAATATGATTTCGTCGACATAATTATGAAATTTAAAAATATTTGTGAAACTAATCTCAGTATTAATTCTATTCTAGAATGGATTGAGCATTATCGTTATGTTATTGATGTAGACTATGAAGATCTTAGGGGGGTATTTTTAAATCGCTTAAAAGAAGATATATGGTTCTTATCATACCACCTACCAAAATCGAAAAATCGAACCCAATTAATGTTCATTAACGCTGATTTCTATTTTTTCAATCAGACCCATAGATTTAATTTAAAATTAAACTCCGATTCAGATATAATCATAGATAAATTTATACAAAAAATTGAGTTGTTCCTCAACAATGAAAGTGAAAGGCAATTATTTAAAGATCAAGTTAAAACAATGAAGCTAAAGCAGAATCTTATTGAAAAATATAAATTAACCCACAATTTCACGAACATTGAGGCCAATTGGCCAAAAACAAAGAATAAGGTTAATGAAAACGAAATAAAGAGATATCTTGATCCTTTAAAATCTATAATTGAAAATTTAAATAAAAATTTACAATATCATATCATAGTCGAAAAATTTCTAAGCTGTTTTCATAAAATTAGCAAAGATTCCATTCTAAATGTAATTGATAAAGTAAAATTAGAAAGGAGAACTGAATTGGAAAAGGAGTATAAAAGAATGTCTTTTGAAATAATGAAATCTGGTGAGTCAATAATAGAAAAAGATGTGTTTAAACTTAACACCATGGAAATGTATTATCTGGAGTGCATAGAAGTTTTAAAATTATTAGGAAAGGATATAAGAAAGAACAGAAATTATTTAGAATCAGAATGTTCTATTCCAGTTGGTACGAATCTCCGAAATTACATTGCTCATGGAGACATTTACATAGAACTGTTCCATCCGGATATGTTTTGGATAGTTCTTTGGCAAAATCATTTCTTAGCCATGAAAACTACTGAAAGTACTCAAACATTTGGGCTTTGTTGCGATGATGACTTTGAAAAATCTTATGAGATTTTTGAAAAACATCGATCCTGGATTCGATCTTACAGTGAAATGTTTAATTGGAATTTTGATGAAAATGTTATTGAGAAATTTATTCCGGATTCATTAGAGTTCAAATATAGAGATACTCAAAACTTATCAATTGTCCATTACAATCTTAGAAACTTAAATAAGGATAATCCATTTTTAATGTACCTAATTGGAAAACTCACTGATTCTAATGACAAGGATTTAAATTCAATGTATGAAATGATGCTGGAAAATAGTAAATCAATCAATTATAAGAAAAACACAACCATTCATACTGATTTATCGGATTCGTATACAATAAATCTATTTATTGATGATTTGATAAATACATCTGACCAGTTTTCGCAACGACAAATTTTATCCCAAATATTGTGTTTAGGATGTTCTGATTTGGATTTAATTAAACAAGTTTTTATTAAAAAACCAAACGAAGATCCTTCCTATAACAATTTATTAATTTTAGCGACAGCCAATAGTCAAATAGATGTTATAAAGTTTCTCCTTGAAGAAACCTTTTACAAAGAAAGGGTAGTTGATAATTTGTATGGCCAGACAGCTATACAACTCGCAATTTATTTAAATAAGACTAAAATAGCTAAACTATTATCGAAATGTGTTACCAATCCTTTAATACATTATAAAAGTAACGAAAAGTTTCACACAAACAATTATAATTTAAAACCAATTCCTTCTCCTCTAATTTTGAGTATAGTTCATGGAAATTTGAGTATGTTGAAAATGCTTATTAGTTTCAATTTAAAGTTTAGTAAGGTACTTAAACTTGAAACACCTTTAAATTTAAGTATTATTCATAATATTGATCTTGAATTTTGTAAACTATTAATTGGAAAATATCCAGAATTAGTTCATATAAAACACGAAAGAACCCCCATTCAAACAGCTTGTGTTTTAGGTAGATTAGACGCGATTGAATTGCTTATAGAAAATGGTGCTATATTAGACGATTGGACAGAATCAAAAGGATTATCTTGTATTCACTATGCCTGTGAAGGAGAAAAGAACTTAAGTGTAATACAGTTCCTAATCGACAATGGAGCACNAATTCAAACAGCTTGTGTTTTAGGCAGATTAGACGCGATTGAATTGCTTATAGAAAATGGTGCTATATTAGACGATTGGACAGAATCAAAAGGATTATCTTGTATTCACTATGCCTGTGAAGGAGAAAAGAACTTAAGTGTAATACAGTTCCTAATCGACAATGGAGCACCTTTAGAATTTGGGGAGAATATGAGTCCATTAATGATGGCATGCATGAAAGGTCATTCTGAAGTCGTCAAACTTCTCATTAAAAATAAGGCAAATGCGAAACATGTTCTAAAATCTGGCCTTGGGCTTTTGTGCTTTGCCATTCAGAGTAAATCTGTGGAATGCGTCGAAGAGTTATTAAAGGCAGGTGCTGTTCTAAATGGAAAAACTCTTGGCTATGGAATTAAATCGCCCAAGTTCTTTAAATACTTACTCTCCAAATGTCCCAAAAATGAGGTAATAAACATAAATTTGATGAATGCACTTTCAACTGGATTTGAAGTTCCAAAGTCGCTTTTAAATTATATTACATCCTCAAAAATTCCACTTCAGAAGAACCACTTCATCCATCCAATTTTGACACACAACAAGAAAGCCTTAAAAATGTTTTTTGATTATCCTTATCTGGACTTGAGTGAGTCCGACTGGAATGAATTACTCGCAGGATTAGTGATGGTCAATGACTTTGAAACGTCCAAAATATTATTGAAAAAATTCTTGGATTTGAAAATTCCTATTGATCAAACAGTAATACATAAAGCTTGTATTGATAATGATAAAAATGAATTGGTGAAATTGCTTTTAAATGCAGGTGCAAATGTGAATGGAATTCTCCCAGATGGTTCAACTCCATTAATGAAGGCTGTAGATTCCGGTGCAGAGAGAATAGTTCAAACATTGTTAGATGCTAATGCAAATATCGATTTAAGACTATTTGAAACAGGCGAAGATGCTTTAGAATTGGCAATCAAATATAAACTATTTAAAATCATAAAATTATTTCCCGACCTTAAATTAAAGAATTCAGAGTATTTATCTTTAGCACTTGAAACAGGAGATGAGGAAATTATGAATTATATTAGAGACTTAAATCAACACTGTCAATGAAAACAGTCCAAAATATATTGTATATTATATAAGAATAATTATGTTAGTACCTTTTTAATGTATTTTTTTATATTTTATTTAACATATTCGAAAAATAAATAAAAAAGAATCTTTAATTAGAACATTAAATGTATCAATTTAAACAACTAACAAAGTTTCACAATACACCCAGCCCCTGATTAAATAAGACAATCTCTAAAAACCATAATCATTTGATTTTTTCCTGATAATAAAATATTATTTTCGATTTATTTTAGTTAGTTTATTTTTTATGGTACAGCGTCCTTGATATTCCTTAGGAAAAATATCCCAATATAGATATTTGTTGGCTCTGGCTCATTTCCCATTAATTTCTTGTTAAAAAACGGATCCATTGGTTTGTCAGAATATTCCGTTAAATAACGGCCATTTTAAAATTTCGCTGTTAGCATTTTTAAACAATAACGGTCGAATGCGTTATCTAAGAATTAGGTTATTTGACAAAGCAACTGTCAATTACAAAATAAATAAACAAAAATTGTGGCAAATAATTCTAAAAAAGAGCAAAAAGTCCATAAAACATTAACCGGGTTAATAAAATTATGTTGCTATGGTGAATGTTATGAAAGGAGTGTTGGTTGAGTGGTAAGAGAGGAGCCGATAATTTTAAATTTAATTAAAAAATATACAAAATGGATAATTTCGTTTCAGTGACCCGGCTATGAAACAATTTTTGCTGCATTTGGACGATACTCTTGCTTTAGGCCGAAAGTTTATAATTCAGGACTTGGATGAGCGTCATTTGTTCATTTCAACAGATATTGTGGAAGTTTTGCAGATGAAAGTCGACGATTTAATGGACCAAATCAGTTTTCCTTTGCACGAGAAAGGAAACTAAACCCTTTGAAAACTGTTAAAGATAATTAATTTAAAACAATTAACCTTTGAATTCTTCGTATTATAATCTCCACAAGTAATTATGGCAACCAGGGAGTCAGGACGTGTCAAAGAAGCGGATAAAAAACGGGTTTTAGATGATGCGGCAAGAAAAAGAAGGGCTCGTAAAGCGCTGGAGGCTTTGGAACAAGATAACTTTCACGATGATCCTCATGCTGATCTGGTCATGTCCAAAAAGATTCCTAAGTTTCAGGACAACTTAGAAGTGACTAAAACTAAGAAAAGCAAACGAAAAGGAGCTGAATATTTCAAAGCAAAGTATAGGAAAACTTTTGTTCAACTGCTGGAAGAGGACAAACAAATGAGACCCGATGCTCCAAACTACATCAGTGCTCAAACACCCCCTTCCAAAGCCCCAGACCGACACTTTTGCGCCGTCTGCGGATTCCCTTCCAATTACACCTGCACATCTTGTGGCACGAGGTACTGCTGTGTCCGATGCCTTGGAACACATCAAGATACCAGATGCCTAAAATGGACTGCCTAAAGTTAAAACTATAAGGTTCATTCTGTAATTTGTAAATTTATTCGTTTCAAAATGTAATTTAATAATAATAAAAATCCATTCAATTCTGTTTTTTCTAAAATATCACATTTAATTTTAGGTACATTTTTTTCCAAAAACCAAACTATAATGTAATTCTAAAAGCTTTTTGTTTTAAGATTTAAAAACTGTATTTTTATAAACTATTGCAGTATTAAATATTTTAATTAATCGTTTAATATTGTATTTATTTTTTAAAAATTCGGAAAATTATATGAAATTAGTAAAATAGTTCTTAATTTAATTAAGGAATCTTAAAAATTAGCGCATGAATTCAATATGTACAATTTTCATGTTTAAATAAATGAGATGAAATAATTTTTGAATTTAATTTGACAAATTAATTTTCTAAACTAGCAGAGACACGTATTTCTGTCCGTAGATCACTCCAGCATCCGCTCCATGAACCGCCTGGTCTCCAGACCATCAAACGGTTGTCATCTCCGCCCCATTTTGAACACTATTCACCCTTTCCTTGTGTCAGAAGAAAATGATCTATAAGTTGTTGCTCAATGGAGTCATACCCTTCACTCCACAAAAGACACTAGTGGTGAGAACTTATGCGAGACTCCGTTATAAAACAAATAATGGAAATTTGAATTACTGGTAGTTATATGGTAAAAGAGCCGTGACTTGGCACGAAATAAATAAATTGAGATAAAAAATTCTCTATTTTTTTGATAAGATATTTATAGAGAGAGCAAAAAAGATTAAACGAGTACTTCTTAATTTGTCCTCTATCTCCCTTTAATCCTTGTAGAGTGCACCAGATAGCATTTCCAATTTGAAATACACATAATAAGAATTTTTAAATTAAATCTTTAATTATAATTTAAAACAAAGTATATTTTTATAAAATACTTGCATGTATTTTTTGGAGTTTGATAATTCGATAATTAGTCCAATCGAGTTAAGTAAAACTCCCAATAAGCGTGCGGCAAACTGATCATTTCACACCCTTGAGCGGAAAAATTCTAACTTTGTCAGTATTATTCGTTTATTGTTGTTATATATCATAAATACATTTGGAGTTTAAAGATTCAATTGTATATTAAATTATTATAGTAATTTTTACCAAATGGTGTGGAATTAAAATGGGTTTTGCGATTTTGTAAAGGAATGGCACAAAATGTAGTACGCAAACTTAGAGTTAATGATCCTTTGCGAGTCCCTTTCCATATTCATATTTTTAACGGTACAGGGAAAGTACTTCTTTACCTACAATTGCGTAAACTATTTGCTAAGCAACGACATTTACCATAATTGTTTAATCGAAGATACGAGTAGTTGTAATAAAATGTCTGTGGTGAAAATTGTTTCTCATGATGAAAGTGTTTACAATTTGGTGGAGAAAAAGGTGCCTCCTCCTGAAAAGATGAAGCGGTTAGTATATTATTTAATTCTATCAATTAAAATCTAATGCTTTATAACAATATAACAGATACAACTCCATTTACCGAGATATGGTGCGACAAGAGAAAATAGTACGGCTTTCTAGTCATAAGACATTTGGTCCAGCTGTTCTACCCCTTTTTCCACCGGACGAGTTTTTGAAAAAATATTCACGACTTTGTCTCGATGAACAAAATTTAAAGAAACCAGACCATAACCACTTTGAAGTGCGCCTAAAAGCGCCTTTGCCTGAGAAGCCCGGTGTTATAATCCATCGAAACTTAAATCACAAAGTGGAAAATATCAAAAGAGTAACAAGTGCCCCTCCAAAGAAACCAGCTCCCCGTTTTGTAGACACAAAAAATGGAGACTTTTTCCATATTGAAAAATCCGGATTAATGCCAAAATATGTTTTGAACGAAAAATTTGGAAAAACTCCATCTTATATTCGACGCAAATT
Organism: Clogmia albipunctata; assembly: GCA_001014945.1. Lineage (NCBI taxonomy): Eukaryota > Metazoa > Arthropoda > Insecta > Diptera > Psychodidae > Clogmia > Clogmia albipunctata. The sequence continues at coordinate 7,249 of JXOV01030828.1, forward strand.
ATCCGCAACAAATGCAAAATTAAAAGAGGATGAAACCGAGTCTAATGTGCACATTGTTAGTGACAATGAAAGAAACGAAATTTTAAATGTAAATTTTAAATTTAATCTCTATTTAAAGTTGTCTTATTTAATTATATTTCATTCTAGGGCCTCCGTTCAAATTGGGATATTTTGCAGAAGGAATATCAAGGACTTCCCGTAATGACAGACACTGTACCGAAAATGGCCAGAAAAACCAAACTTGAAAACCAACTGAAACAAATTGAAAAGGATATTTTATTATTAGAAAAAAATCAAATGATTGTGGTTGTTTGAAATTATTTTATTTAAGTGGATGTGTTTTTCTCGAAAATACGATTTTAAGTATGAGTGTTCCAAAATTAACGGTTTTCTTTAGTACAACACATCGGGCAAATAGCCCCAGGATAACGCTTAGGACCATTTCTTCTTCACGAAATTTTTTAAGAACAAATCGAATAAAATCTTCGACTGTGACGAGGACCATGTCAAACTCTGTAAGCAAAATTGTTACATTTTGGCTCGAAAAAACCAAGAATGATTATTGAAAAGCCTCTACTTCCTTAAAGTGCCTTTTTGGTGCAGTTTTTGGGATTACAATGTGATATGCTTGTTCGAAATGTAATTAATACGATCAATTTATTGTGCTACTGCATTAAAATTATTGATCTTTTAAAGCAAAAATTGAAAGGTATTAATGTGGAAAACATTTCATGTTTGCATGAAACTTTTCATAGCCATATTATTTCACTAAGAGTTTATCACAATTAAGCATTATTATGATTGAACTCGTATATCCTATTTCTTTGTCATTACATGAAAGATAGAGAAGGAGGCCAATGTTCCAATTGGTCCTTGGACACGAGTTCAATAGGTTATCCACGGAGCGTTATCCCATAGGATATTTGTCCAGTTTTTATAAAATATATAACCTTAATGTATTTCAAGATTCAAATAACATATTAATAGTCACAGAATTAAAACTATTTTTTAATGAAATTCAAAAGTTACATTAATTTTGAGACACTCTTTATTAATACATCTACATATCTATTATTCTCTGAAAAATTAACACTTATCATGTATCTATAAATTATTCTTACTATCTAACAATTTTTAACAAATTTTAACTTTACCGAATATAATATTTGTGTATCCTAATTTTTCCTTTCCTTTTTGAAGATAAAAATAAACTGAATTATGATACATATGTAATAAAACCGACACCAACATTATTTTTCTTATATAAAATACTATATATTTTGACCGCTTTTCATTGAGGTAGCTGATTCAAATCTAAAATATAATTCACAATTTCTTCATCTCCTGTTTCAAGTGCTAAAAACAAATACTCTGAATTCTTTAATCTTAGTTTGGGGAATAATTTTACGACTTTTAAGTGTTTATTTTTTATTGCCAATTCTAAAGCATCTTCACCAGTTTCAAATAACCTTAAATCGACATTTGCATTGGCATCTAACAATGTTTGAACAATTCTATCTGCACCAGAATCGGCAGCCTCCATTAATGGAGTTGAACCATCTTGTAGAAATCCATTCACATTTGCACCTGCATTTAAAAGCAATTTCACCAATTCATTTTTATCATTATCATCACAAGCTTTATAAAGGACAGTCTGATCAATAGGAATTTTTAACTCCAAAAATTTTTTCAATAATATTTTGAACATTTCAAAATCATTGACAATCACTAATCCTGCGAGTAATTCATTCCAGTCAGACGCACTCAAGTCCAGATAAGGATATTCAAATAAAATTTGTAAAGCTTTTTTGTTGTGTGTCAAAATTGGATGAATAAAATGGTTTTTCTGAAGTGGAATTTTTGAGGATTTAATGTAATTTAAAAGTAACTTTGGAACTTCACATCCTGTCGATAATGCACCCATTAAATTTACATCTATTTCTTCTATTTTAGGGCTTTTAGAGAGTAAGTATTTAAAGAACTTGGGCGATTTAATTCCATAGCTTAGGGCTTTTCCAGTTAAAACCGCACCTGCCTTTAATAACTCTTCCACACATTCTACAGATTTACTCTGAATGGCAAAGCACAAAGGACCAAATCCCGATTTTAGAACATGTTTTGCATTTGGCTTATTTTTAATGAGAAGTTTGACGACTTCAGAATGACCCTTCATACAAGCCATCATTAATGGACTCATATTCTCCCCAAATTCTAAAGGTGCTCCATTGTCGATTAGGAACTGTATTACACTTAAGTTCTTTTCTCCTTCACAGGCATAGTGAATACAAGATAATCCTTTTGATTCTGTCCAATCGTCTAATATAGCACCATTTTCTATAAGCAATTCAATCGCGTCTAATCTACCTAAAACACAAGCTGTTTGAATGGGGGTTCTTTCGTGTTTTATATGAACTAATTCTGGATATTTTCCAATTAATAGTTTACAAAATTCAAGATCAATATTATGAATAATACTTAAATTTAAAGGTGTGTCAATTTCGATTAAATTTGGCAAATGTAAATTTAAATTATGAAACAATTTAAACATATTCAGATTTCCATGAACTATACTTAAAATTAGAGGAGATGAAATCGATTTTAAATTATAATTATTTGTATCCAAATTCTTATTATTTTTACAATAGACCAAAGGATTAGTGTCATATTGTAATAATAGTTTAACCACTTCAGTTTTGTTTAAATATATTGCGAGTTGTAAAGCTGTCTGACCATACAAATTATCAACTACCCTTTCTTTGTAAAAGGTTTCTTCAAGGAGAAACTTTATGATATCTATTTGACTATTTGTTGTCGCTAAAAGTAATAAATTGTTATAGGAAGGATCTTCGCTTGGTTTATTAATAAAAACTTTTTTAATTAAATCCAAATCAGAACATTCTAAACATAATATTTGGGATAAAATTTGTCGTTGCGAAAACTGGTCAGATGCATTTATCAAATCATCAATAAATAGATTTATTGTATACGAATCCGATAAATCCGTATGAAGAGTTATGTTTTTCTGATAATTGATTGATTTACTATTTTCCAGCATCATCTCGTATACAAAATTAATCTCATTGTGATTAGTATCAGTAAGTTTTTCAATTAGGTACATTAAAAACGGATTCTCCTTATTTAAGTTTCTAAAATTGTAATGGACAATTGATAAGTTTTGAGTATCTCTACTTTTGAAAGCCAATGAATCCGGAATAAATTTCTCAATAACATTTGTATCAAAATTCCAATTAAACATCTCATTGTTTGATCTAACCCAAGATCTATGTTTTACAAATATCTCATAAGATTTATCAAAATCATCATCGCAACAGAATCCAAATGATTGAGTACCTTCAATATCTTCCATGGTTAAGAAGTCATTTTGCCAAAGTACTATCCAAAACATATCCGGATGGAACAGTTCTATGTAAATGTCTCCATGAGCAATGTAATTTCGGAGATTCGTACCAACTGGCATAGAACACTCTGATTCGAGATAATTTCTGTTCTTTCTTATATCCTTTCCCAATAATTTCAAAATCTCTATGCACTCCAGATAATACATTTCCATTGTGCAAAGTTTAAATACATCCTTTTCTATGAATGACTCACCAGACTTGTTTATTTCGGAAAATATTCTTCTCAACTCCTTTTCCAATTCAGTTTTTCTTTCCAGTTTAATTTTATCAACTACAATTTTAATTGATTTTTCATTAATATTTTTAAAATTGTTTAGAAATTTTTCGACAATAATATGATATTGCAAATTTTTATTGAAATTATTAATTATAGATTTTAAAGGATCAAGGTATCTCTTTATTTCATTTTCATTTACTTTTTTCTTGGTTTTTGGCCAATTATTTTCAATGTCCGAGAAGTTGTGGGTCAATTTGTACTTTTCAAGAAGATCCTGTTTTAGTTTCATTATTTTAACTTGATCTTTAAATAATTGTCTATCACTTTCTTTTTCGAATAACATTTCAATTTTCTTTATAAATTTATCAATGATTATATCTGAATCAGAGTTTACTTTTAAATTGAAACTATGAGTCTGGTTCAACAAATGAAAATCAGCTGTAAGTTCATTTAAAATGGTTTGGTTTGTAGATTCCGGTAGGAGAGATGAGAACGACCATAGATCGTTTAATATTTTACCCACAAACTTCTCTTTTAAATCTTTATAATCTACAACAAGAACATAACGATAATGTTCGATCCATTTATGAATATTATCAATATTAGTTTCACATATATTTTTAAACTTTATAATTATGTCAACGAAGTCATATTGGCAGTAGTTTATATCAAAAGCAGATTCAAAGTGTTGTAATCTATCTAATAAACTCTTAGCTTTACGTTCAATTGTTAAATTTTCATTTCCAAATTCCTCATCACCATTATTGATAAAAGATATAATTAAATTAGCAAATTGTTTAGCATTTGAAAACCCTTTCCCAATCCAATCAGCCCATTTATTAATGAGATTATTGTCAATGGCGTTGATACGTTTTTTAACTTTCTCTAGATTAGTCTCTTTTAATAACTGACCCAGGAAATGACGCTCTATTAGACGTTTTTCATTTGGAATGCATTTTGCACAGTACATAAAAATCTTTAAAATATCTATCAAAAGCTTATTATGAATTAAAGTACTTGGTATTAGTTGAATATCTCGGTCAGTAATCAAGTTCGCGTGACACATGTTGTCCCTAATTTGCACCAAATTGTTCATCAAGTTGTCTATCTCCGAAGTATCGTCCTCATTAGAAGTGTATTTTAAGACTTTCATCTGAAGAAAACATTCCGCCAACAGTTGAATGCAGCGATTGAACTCCTAAAACGAAATTATCATTCACTATTATTGGCCTGTGCCACTGAAATATTTTTAGTGCTAAGAAATAATTACTGTTAAGCGGAGAATCACCCTTATTTAAAAATTGGGATCAAGTATACAAAAAACACTCTCCTATGTAATGTTGTAATTGTATTTCCTGATTAATCAGTATGAGTTTCTGACACCAAAAAATTAAGGAGCTATAAAAATAAGAAACGTTAAGTACCTATTCAAAAATAAAAATTCCAAACTTATTACTATAATTAAATAATTTAATTGCATGTCTAAAGAAACTAAATTTTATTTGCAATTGACTGTAGTTTTAAAAATTAAAATAGATCAAGTATTAAAGCCGGAGCGCTAGGCCTGCAATTGGTCTGTTTAGCGTCGAATCTAATGGTAATTAGAATGTCGTTCTAAATTTCAAACAGCCAGGACGGCTTTAATACTTGCTCTATTTTAATTTTTAAAATTGCAGTCGATTGCAAATAAAATACAGATTTTGGAAATACAACTTGATTATCTAATCTAATGGAATTTTTAATTAGGTGCGTCTCTGCGCTTAACGGTATTTTTTTGTTAGTCAAGAATATATTCTGTATCACATACCCATAAGAGTACAAAAAGGAATCCAATAAAACCCACCATACAATTCGTACGATATTCCTCATGTTGAATATCCCAAACCAGATGTAAATTATACCAGATTTTTTGTAACAAATAGTAGTTTTTAGTCATTTTGAATAGGGATATAACTTCGTTCCAATCTCTTTTGATT
>JXOV01030829.1:0-14357 GCA_001014945.1 Clogmia albipunctata
AAAAAAGCCCGGAGTACGTCTCATCTGAATTTAGCGATCTTTGATGGTGTAGAATCACAACCTAATTTTTTAAGTAAATTCCATGCTTCTCTGCTTGAATGAGTGAAGTCCATGCCCTCGGTTTTTTCGTGCCATCTTTTCCGGCGGTTCTCGTTTAGTTGTTTTATCAGCAAATCCGCAACTATTGGGTCGTGGTCCTTCACAAAGTCGTTGTAAAGTTGAGAACATTTTGTGTCCCAAGTAGGGATATAGTCCGTTCTGAAACCCCTAGGTACACTCTTCTTAGCAGCCATAATCACCAAACTAGCAAATACATCGAAATTTCCGGGTGTAGGAGTAAGTTGTTTTTCATTTAGTGATCTCTCCAACTCGTTCTGGANATCTTTAATTACAGTTATTTTAATTTAAACAATAAATCAAAATGTAACCAAATTGGTTCAAGAAAAATGCATTTATTTGGAAACTTTATTCTTTATCCAATAATATATATTATTTATGTGTATTATTATATTTCCGGAATAATCTAAAAATACAGGTAATTAGTTTCAAATTTAAGTTGGGTTTTTATATATTTTCTGTAATATTAAACATTTATTATTCAATAATTTGCAGCATATATTTTATAACCGCATTTAAAGCGGCATACGATAGCATAGCAAGGGTAGAATTATACACAGCCATGAGCGAATTTGGCATTCAAGCAAGTTGATTAGACTTACAAGAATGACAATGATCAATGTTAGCAGCCAAGTAAATGTGTTGGATCACTTTCACGGTCCTTCCCGGTCAGAAATAGCCTACGCCAAGGAGATTGACTCGTTTGTGTTCTCTTCAACATGGCCTTGGAAAAAGTGATTCGAGACGCAAACATCTAAAACAGGGGGACCATCCTGCATAAGTCCACCCAATTACTTGCCTATGCAGACGACATAGACATCACGGGCCGCAATCTCCAGGCCGTTCAGAAGACATTTAACAAACTCAAACGGACTTCAATAAAAATGGGATTAGAGGTAAATGTCCAGAAGACAAAAATCCTGATCGCGTCGTCTGTAAAACAGTCAATATAGCAGGACAGGAGTTTGAGGCAGTAATACGGTTGTTGAAAGCAAACAGAGCTTACTTTAGTCTAATTAGGCTTTTCCGATCCAAAACTCTAAAAATATCTACCAAACTGATGCTGTACAGGACAATGATCATGCCAGTCCTCATGTACTCCAACATGGGCCAAAATCAAGGCGTGTCGATCGCCATGAGGTATATTAACGCTACAACGGTTTAAATGTCATAAAACTCATACGCCTCAATAGACTGCAGTGGAGTGGTCACTTATATCGCATGAGTGAAGACAACCCAGCGCGGAGTCTGCAGTGGTTCGATTTTAGGGATGAGAAGAGGTAGACCATGTCTCAGGATGCCAAAAAATTCGAATTGGCAACAGTTGTCGAGCAGCTTGGAGGAGCGAATTTAGGCAGGCCAAGACCGGAGCCCGGTGCGCCGCATGTATATATTTTATAATATAATTGAAATTAGCCAGGAATAAAACAAAAATGAAATGTACTTTAAATCAAATTAACAATTTTAAATCACATTTCAATCACTCAAGTTTAGCTAAAAAAAATTATTTTATTAATTTAGGGGGTAATTTTATTAATCTTATATATAATTTAAAACATCTCTATTATTTATATCAGTAATGTCCAAAATATATAATTTATCTCTCAACTTAAATATTTGGGCCTTGTTCAATCTTAAACGATGTCCTATACATAATTTTCAAAAACTACAGTTTCTAAATAAAACAATTAATATTCTATAAGTATAGATATCTTCAATTTGTTCAATCTGCCATATTAGACTTAGTTATTGGTTTAATATATTTTTAGTAATTATATTTATAATAAATACAAGATAAATATAATGTCTTTAAACGTTTGTATAAAGTATGACGTTTTTAAATATGAATTTGTGTAAAACTCCAATATATAATACATTTAGTTTTAGCTTTTTATCAATTACTCACATTGAATTTGTGTTTGTCTATTTTATGCTTGTCTAAATGAGTAATTGTCGGAAAGTATTTATTACATTTGTTGCATTTGACTCCTCGAAAGGTTTTATCGATTTTATCTCGAGCCTTTTTCTGGATGCATTTGCTGTTAAAGTTTAATTGTAAGTTCACCTTTCCCTTAATATGAAAATGACCATTGTTATCCGAGGAAGACTCTGAGGTAGTGGGACTGTTTGAGTGATCAGTGATTTTAGGGACGATTGCTTGGGAAATGGGTTTTAAAATTGGCGATGACATACTTTGGTTTAGACTAAAATCTATTGAAGGAGTTTTTGGTAAGGGTTCGCTGGTGGAAACAGGTCCATTGTACAGACCAACCAAGAGTTTGTTCAGTCTTCGGATACCAAAAATGATTCGGCGAATAAACTCGTGATTGGAAATCGCTGTTTGTTCGCGAAGTCTTAAAAATTGTTGAGATTCTGTAAGAAATTCAATGAGACTTCTAAAGATACAGTCATCTAGATGCTTGTCGAAATTGACTTCCAGCATAAACTTCTTGCCGCAAAAGCCACACTTTCTTTCGTGAAACTTTTCCGGATTGCTAATGACTAGATTGGAGCCGTCAAACACGTCCAATTGCGAGATATCGTCCTCCACAAAGGGTTTCTCCTGATAGTTGAAGAACCGATTAAATTCAGGATTTGTTTCATTCAATCTATTGAGGCTGTTCTCTTCCTCTTCGTTATCGTCAATTTCGTCAGAATCACTTTGGGATTTCATCTCCTCCTCCTCCTCCTCCTCCTCACACTTTTCTAATTTAACTACTGTCGTTTCTTCCTTTTTCTCCTCTTCAATTGCTTGCTGTTGCGCCTTCTCACTGTCACTCAAGTAGATACTGATCAGATTCAGCCTGGTTATGCAAACGCGTTCCCGGAAATTGACAGCATGCTTTAAATAAGATATGCAAAGAGCACAAATCTTCTCTGGGAGACCGTCATTTTTAACAACCTGAAAGGAGAGTTTGAAAGTGTTAAATGAAGACAGTAAAAGTGGTTAGAAGTTATTTAAACTCACAGATAATCCAGTTACATCGGCAATCATTGTCGATATCGACTTTTTATATTTTCTCAACTCCGTTCCTTCAGCATGCAAGAAAGGAGGTATTCTAGAGTAGATGTCATAGTATCCTTCACTGGCACAAACGCGACACAAATTAAAGACGTTTACTTCCATAATAATTTAGTAATTTACCCCTAGAAAAGATTTTTTGCAATAGACAACTTTTATATTATCAAATTAAATGCAGTGTTTTATCATTGGATTGTTTGAGGATTTGATGATACTTACTAATTTATATTTTAAGCACTTTTTTTTGCAAAAGAGCAGAAGAAGAACAAATGAAAAAAAATATTGTTTATTTTTTTGTTAGGTTATGTCAAAGTGAAATGTCAAAACGGAAGTGTCATAATTAATTCGAATATAAATTCGAATGTTTAAATGTTGCCGATTTAACAACTCACTTTTCGTCTTTTTAAATTAATCAGTTGAACCGAGAATTGATTTGTTAAGGAAAAAATTAATACATATTTTCTTTGGAAATTACAGTTTCTCAATAAAAACAGAATTACTAGAGGGGATCGTCAGAATCAACCCTCGTATCTAAAGAAGGTTATTAGAAATAAGATTTTGTTAGAAATAAATTCACTATCAGCATTATAATTATTTCAAATGATTAAAGACTAATTTATCTAAAGAAAATAGACTATGAGAGCCAAATTTCGTTGGAAATCACTTTGTGCAATTGAGTTGTATAAAACCTCCAAATTGATTGTTGTTGTTGTTTATAATTTTAAACAAACTCAAGTCTAAAGAATGAGTTCTAAATTATTATAAAAGTTATAATAAAAAATGTTTTTAAGAATAAAAATGTAGTACTCAAACTTATAGGTATTCCTTTTGATCCTTTGCCATCCTCGCTCCATTATCATTTTTTTACTTGATTGGCAAAGCACTTCATTACCCACCGCTGCGAAGACTATTATTAGGTACTAAGAAAGAATATTTAATAATATAACAGAATATTATTAAAGAAAGATTTGCTCATAAAAGTATTTCAATTAAACTCACTTGTCTGAGATTTCTTTGGAAATCATTATTTTATTAAATTACAAGTTGTAATTGATAAACATAATATTATGTGACACAGTAATGAATTTGTTTGTTGTACTTAGATAACTTGGAGAATGTTTAAAATTAGAATAAGATTTAATATTACACCTAATTCTACCACTTAACAATTGCAAAGAGGAGCTCTATGCATTTAGCATTATGCTCTCCAAAGAAAATGCATCTGCATATAGGGTCTTTTCATTCCAATCGAAATTGAATTGCGAAAAATTGCATGTCTAATGCGTCTAACTCGGTTCATCATTGTTTTGCAGAGTAAATATGTATAGTATATAAAACAACATGTGAACAATTTTCTGCATCGATACATTGTGTCATCATCTTTCATACACTTACAACACGCCTCTATACCTATCTATCCACGTGATTACGTAACTTAGTTCTGTACAGAGATATATTTGTATAAAATTATAGATAAAAAAGAAAACAGAGTGTCTTTTGTGCATTTAACAAAAACTGTCTAAAACACATCTGTTGTTTTTCTTCCACATTCCGGCATTCCTTCCTTCCTACTCATCGTCACTCTGAATTCTACTCTAGACGAATCTTCGGAGTAGGAAACTAACAGGCAATTTTCTCATAAAGATACTTTTCAAATACGTGTTAAATAATAGAAAATAATAACAATATACACTTGGTGAGAGTCAATCAAAAAGAGATTGATGTAATCCCGATTGTTTTATAAAAATGATAAAATAAAATCCAGGATTCGGACGGATTTCTTTGACGTAGAATAGTTGATGGTCACTAGCATCATTGGTATGAAAAAAATCGTAGCCTTTCATACTCACATTCTATATACTTTACAATTTTCACATTCTTATGTGTGTTTTACATTTGGATTCGAATTTGATTGAATCCTTTGGTTTATGATCTAACAAGCAAAAAAGTGGTTTCACCAAAAATCGACATTTGAACATAAATTTTGACTATGTTGCTCAATAACTACTATATATTATTAACATGAAATAAGAAAGTCTAATATTGAATTTGATTCCCAATATGCCTGATAGAGGGCGCGACACTTGAAATTATTTACATAAGCGCACAACTAACCGCGCGCTTATTTTGGAAGACACTTCTACACGTGATTGGGGTGTATCAGACCTCGGTGCTGTGCGTTTGGATGCGAACTTTCTTCACGCTGCCATTTCTGTTCATGTTGGGCGACTGCGACGATCCAGAATACCCTGGATTTTGGATGCCCAGGCCACCCTCTGCGGGTCTGGGCCGAGGCTTTTTCAGACTACTTCTCAATGGCGAACGGGTGATCGAGTCAAGCGTGGACCCGTTTGACATGCTCGTCAGTGTCGTGTTCATAGATTGGACACTGCCCCCGTTTATTGTCGTGGCCACACTGCCACTCCCATTCGGATCGTAATAGTGCGTGATCCGGTACGGTTTTCCCGACGAATCCGTCATCGAAACCCCGTTCCGAGACCGATTAGCGCCTCCGCTGCTTGGGCCGCCCACGTCCCTGAAGCCCGGATTGTTGAACGTCGCCCCAGGGGACGTGTCCATCACGATCTTGGTCGGGTCCCCGTCTGTTCGCCGCGTAAATATCAGATCGTATACAGCCATCACGACCAGGCCCACAGTTAACATTATGACCAGGATCTGGAGGTAGAAAGATATGCCCCGTGTTATCCGGAAGCCCTGCCGACTGTACCGGTCGTCCGTATCAAAGGCAAACATCGAGGCCGCCACAATTGCCAAAAGTGCTGCAAAGAATTCAGATTTGTCAATAAGTATTTTATGTTTTAGTGCTTAAAACAATTTTTTTGCAATTCCTTATCGAAAAGTTAGCTTTTTGACATTGATTTGAGCTATGTAATGAGTCACTTTTATCACATGTGAAAATTGTATTACTANAGGCCGCCACAATTGCCAAAAGTGCTGCAAAGAATTCAGATTTGTCAATAAGTATTTTATGTTTTAGTGCTTAAAACAATTTTTTTGCAATTCCTTATCGAAAAGTTAGCTTTTTGACATTGATTTGAGCTATGTAATGAGTCACTTTTATCACATGTGAAAATTGTATTACTACTTTAACTAGTGAAATTAGTGAAGATCTACCAACAAATTTTGTTCAAAGTCAATATTCAGGCACTATTTTGCCCTAAGCTACAGATATTATTAATCTTGGCCTTGCCATATGACTGTTACATAGCAAAAATATTTTTAAAACTAGTTTTTCCTCAATTTGAAAAATTTATCAGTGTTTTAATAACTGGTCTTGCGAATCGTATTTTACACTCGTTTCCTTGTAAAAAGCTGATTTTACACTCTGGAAAAACAAATAACTATTTTCAATATCAAATACACTGAAAACACAGTTAAAAGTTAAAAAAGTTGTGCCATAAATCCCCATGTTTCTTACAAAAATTCAAAGGGAAGTCTAGTTTTACTTTTCGTTTTTATAAAATATCTCCAACATTAAATAATGTCCTTTTCCAAATAAGATTTTGATATTTGAATAAATCAAGTATTTAAAAAAACACAGGAGTAGTTTATTTCATAGTTAAGAGGAAGGCAGCCCATTTAAAAAATGACATCAGCTAAATGGCTTCCTAGGTTGCGCTTGAAAGTACATATCATAATCCATTTACATGAAATTTTTCAAAATAAATTCACATTTAAAGCTATATGTATTTTATTATACAAATTTTTTTATGTTAAATTGATTGTTGAGTAAATTCTTAAACTTTCATAAGATTCAGCAGAAAAAAAAAGTGATAAATAAAAAGATTGTCATAGCAAATTCGGTCACAATAATCTAAAAAAAAATAAATTTTTTATGAATATTTTTCTAGAAAATTTAACAATTACAGTGATTTGGTGAATTTTAAATGATTTAAAGAGCATACATTTACTAATTAATAAACACCGATTTATTTTTTTTAAAAAAATAATTCGGTTTTAAATATCAAAATAAAACAACTTTTGAAAAACCCTTAATTTCGAAATAAATTTCAAGTTATGTATGAAAAAAAATTATAGCAATGCAAATATATCATGATTATCAGATTTAAAATCTTTCTATCAATTTTGCAATTAAATCGAAATTATTCTTAATAATGGATAATTATTAATAGTTGTGTAGATTTTTTTGGTAAAAATAGTATTAAATGATTATCTCACCTGCTACCACAGCTAAAATTACTTTCAATACAATCGCTACAAAGTACTTAAAAACTACTGGTTCCCGAGATGAGATCATGGCCAGCTGGAGAATGGATAAGATACAGAAAAGACCTAGGCAAATACAGCTGATGGCTGCCATGATTCCGGAGACGAATATTGTAGCTGTGAATAGAATAAGAATTAATATAGATTGATTTGATTAAATGGGATTTTCTTACTCGTTAGTCTAAACCTGGATACCACTTCTCCGCACTTTTCGCGACCATAGCTGAGCTCTTTGCAAACTCGCCACGGTCCAAAGTATCCTCGGTCATTGTCGTAGCCTGTGATTGGACTATCGAAATAACCCCAAATGGGTAGGCCAATCGCTATCGCTGCGACAATGAAGCAGACGAAACCAAGACAAGTCACGGCAATGGCGAACAAAGCCGATTTCCCGGCCATCTTATCAGCATAGTTCGATTAACTATGACCTGGAGAATAAGGGCCTAATTGTCTTCCGCTTTCACGTTTGTTGCAGTTTGATCTTATTGCACCACTCGAGCTAGGCTCTTTAGTAACTGTTGATGTGGTGATGCTCTATTTGCCATCTCCAGGTGTATCTGAAACAGAAATGGAAATAATTAAAACATCTTAATTAAAAAAGAAGAAACACATCCAAAGTTACAAATAAATGAATCATACTTAGATCTTATGTAACTGACTTGTTCTTATAGAAAAAAAGACTTTTATATTTTTTAAAGGTTTTCCTAAAACAAGTAAATATCCAATAAATAAAAACCTTAAAAATATTTCACATTATTATATTATAATACGAACAGCTTTTGCTTATTTCAATCAGTATTTTTCTTGGAAATATATTCGTACCAATGGGATGGTAATATAACGAGGTTATATAAAATTCTAGTATCATAACTGTCAGCGTGGTCAGATACCATTGTTACATAATTTCTCACAAATAATGAGAGTAGAGAGTCGCAGATTCATATAATTAAGCGATACACTATAATAGGAAAACTATTAAATAATGTCATTTTAAGAGCTTGTCTATAGCTTAACGAGAGGAAATTGGATTCAGCTTCCCTCGTCGTACGGATTTCATAAAACCGATTAATTACACAATGAATCTCTGTATTTGATTTGCTAATAATGGCATCTTTAACAATGGAACCAGATTGTCGTTTGGTGCTGACAATTCATCCAGATGTATGAGTGAATTTGATTTCTTGAAATAGCCCTGAACAAGCATTTTCCTTCTTTTGTTAGAGAGAAGTACGATATAATATTCACATTCCATAAGCAAAAGCCAGCCCCCCGAATAATAATTTCATTTAAGGAAATTAAGGTCACCGGATTAAAATATCTACACACCTGCTTCCAAACGAAAGAGAAATTCAATTGTGGGGCTTCGGTTCGTCGCTCTAATTTGTTCATTGGCCCAGGATAGAGAAGAGCCCTAATCTATATAAATTCGGGAAGCTAATTTAAAGTTCAAATGCAGAGAAAGGTCAATGAATTCAGAGAAATTTCCAAAGAAGATAACGTGACGTCGTCGTGAGTACAGGTAAAAGTGTTTAGTTTATTGACACTGCCGGAGTTGCGTTGCCTAAAAGCAAGAAATGGTAGTAATCCTGGGAGTGTTGATAATTTTGTGACGGTCATTGACACAATTTAAAGCCCGATTCATGGTCAATGTTATACTTGGCTTCCTTCTTCAATTTTCTTACGGCTTCTTTCTTTTTTCACGGATAATTGTTAATGCGCTTTATTCAATTCAATTAACAATCTCAATTCAAATACCTATCCATCTCGCTCTCAACTTATATTTTATTGTTAAAATATCCAAAATTATGGCATTTCTAACCAAAACACGGGGCCACGGCGCGATTTTGATCCGATCAGCATTCAGCAGAGACAGACTGGAGAGCAGTGAACCGCGCGCTAGAAAAAAATTTAAGGTCAGTGCCCTGTTTCGAAAGTATTTTACGTTTATGGTGTTTTCATTATTTCATTGTGCCACACCGGCCAAGAATAATAATAGTCGGACTTTAGAGAACTACTATTGTTAGGTGCAGCAACAAAAAGCCTTTCAATGCAATGCATCAATGCCCGAGTCTAGAGCTGGGCCAAATAAATACTAGTCTACGTGGTGTGGAACAATTACAGATCTGGAACCGGCCGGCAATTCTGAAATAGCGTAACTCTTTTTTCCAGAATCAAAGCATAATGGCATAATAAAATATTTCTTTGCGAAACATTCACTCGGTTGCAAATTCCATAAAACCATTGACGAATATTAATTATTTTACGGAAAGATTAAAAAAACGGCAGACTTTTTCTATAGTTAGTCACTGAACAAACGGTAAATATTAAGTCATTTATGAAGAATTTTAAAATATATAAAATGAAAACCGTCTCTAGAAAGCGACTCATATTTTTGCATAGGTAATAAAAAGTTATTCTACAGAATTAGTAAAAATATTTGTATTAAATTTAAAAACTGTTTTTTAAAATTGTTTCAGTGATTCAAATTAATGCCAAATAAGAAAATTACAAATATGAAGTTAATTATTGTGCTTAAATGGCTATTTAATAATCAGACTATATCACTTATTAAAACCATTCTTCAAAAGTAATCTAAAACTTGTTTCTAATTATAAGCACTAATTATATTACACCACGTAATTGTTCAATTAATAAGAATGATTTTTAAAACCCAATTTTCTCATTTGTAAGCAATTATAAAAGGTAAATTGAGCCCTTTTTATTATTAAACATTTGTTACTTCACTATCACTATATCAAATTGTTGTATACTTGTTTCCAGATGAACTTTTTGTCGATACGTCACTTCACAATCTAGTTTCACATTTCCATTCAACGGAAAGTAACATTAAAACTAGTAAATACCTTGAAAACCCGATTATAATTCAGGGAATCAAAGCCAAACACCACACAATAAACCGTGTAAAATTCGAACTAAATCTGCAATGACATTTGGTTTGTTCAACGAAAACTTGAACTGTGGACATTTCACCAACAACTTTATCTGAATTGTGGCAATTTCTTGACTCTTGCTTACGGAGTGTAATGACAGGAAAACGGAGGTGCTAATTAAGTGAAATCCATTTCACCGAGAGACCGTTGTGCTGCATTCCAAATCTAAGCATCTTTGTCTTGATTGGAATGGGTACAGTCTGGTTATAAAAAATGTGTTAATGCTTTCTTGAGAGAACTTTATTTATAAATTTATTACTATTGTGTATTTTTTACCTATACTGGTTTTAATGGAAAATAATCCAAATCAAAATGATAAAAAGCTTTTGAATGTATAAAAGATTTCTTGAAAAAAAAACTGTTCATTTGGACCCATCTGTTGCAGTAGCCGAAAAAGTTTACGGTTCCCAGACGGGAAATGATGGTCAACAGAAAAAAGTAAGAAGTGGAAAGCGATGGTCATTGCCATTAGAGAGCCTTTGTTTGCTCTTACCCACGATTTCTACAACGAAAACTTACTCTTTTCAAAGTACTGATCTTCAGATTTGTGTTGATGATGATTGTCCGGCGGTCGGCCCCTCCCCAATCATATTTGACCAACAATAATGGCATTAGATAGTGCGTGGTATTGTATATTTGAAAAGGTTTACATAGGGTCCACGGACACGCGAAGCCCCAAAACCAGAACTGGTTTTAGAGACCACAAAACTGACGATCACTACGATTTAATTTTAGGCGGGAAAAACGATCATTAACTTTTCTCGTGATCTTGATCAAGTTGTTTCTAGTTTTCTATTCGAAGGAATAAAATTTAATAAAGTTCTTCCAAATTATTTATGTAAAATGTATAATAAAGTGATTGTAAATATATTTAATATTAATCAATATTTATTTGACCGTTACATGGTATTAGGTTCAACTTTTTCAAAATTGATGTGTTTGCAAAAAATTTCAATGAAATGAATAACAAAAATTCCAAAAACATAGTTTGCTTGTACAAAAAAATAGTATTATTTTTATTTTGGAAAATAATGTCATTGTCATATTTTAATCTCCAAGGTACTCTTCCACATTTACATTCTCTAGTTTTGTAATAATACTTTTAAGTTTTTATAAAGACAATCTCATGTGTTATACAATAGACCCGATATGTTTCGTCTCATATTGTAATAAGAAATTGTAATATTCGGACGTAAATATAATACGTTGATCGTATTAAATATTTTAATTAAAAATCAATATACATTTAACAATATATAGCGTTTTTCATTAAGAGGCATCATTTTGATATTTGATTAAAAAATGAGAAAAAACATTGAATGAAATGAACCATTGTATAAAGAAAGGTTAACGAAAAACCCAATTTCGAGCTTATCGAATTATAAATTTTTTGCAATGAATTTTTTTGTTCTGGAAAACGTTTTACTAAGGTTTTTCAGTCAGAAGTAAAACACGTGTTTTGGCCGCTATGGAGTTTTTTTTATTCAACTGGCCAAATCGTTATTATTAAAATAATGATATAATAATTTCATATTTTAGAAAGCCAATGACTGCCACGACTACACTTATAGGACCATAATGCTTTCTTAGAACAATTCAGCCCCAAAGGTGCGTTTGATCAATTCCTGAATTTCGACTTTAAATCCTCTCTTTAATCAATTATTGAGTAATATCCGAGGCCTCATTTTAAATATGGTAACCATAACCTAAAAGTGATAAATGACAAGATTTTTTTTGTTGTTAAATGTGGTTCATAAAATCTTAAATTATGGGAATTATTTTTAACATTTAACAGAAAAAAATAAGTTTCATTTTGGTATTATATTTAGTAATGACATACCTTCCTCTTTACAATGAAATAGACATCAAATGGTTTCTTTTAAAATACTCAATTTATTTAAATATTAAAATGAATCCTCTTATTGGAAAGCCCTTTATAACATATACGAGTATGTATTTTAATAATGTAGATTCAAGAAAGTCGATGTTGCAGCAAAATATAAATTATATATGAGTGGTTCCAATACCCGCATTGATTTATAAAACGGCTCATCTTTTTTTTATGATTAGTTCAACAATTCTTAAATAACATACATGTTTGTAAGCAAGCATTCCACTAGGAAAAATAATTTATAAGAAGTGCAGAACTATCCTACAGTGAACTGCATTAGGTCATTACAAAGTGCATCGAACCTCGAATTCGCCTTGTTCTAAGTCGGTATCAAACAATTCTTTATGCCTGCGTGACAAGCCCTCATTAAGGACGACATTATCGAGCGGATGAATAAACAGTTGGACGGGGAGACGGTCGCCCGCCGCGATAAAGCGAAACGGACCTTCCTTTGCCACGGCAACATACCAACACACACACTTATTGCCTTAGTTACCACACGACAAAGAGTTAGTTTTGTGTTTCATTTCATTTTCATGAATGAAAAGAAATTGGGTCAACCAAAGCCAAACACACAAATGGGAAATATAACGATGTTATGTGCAGAAGGTGGAACTATTTTTAGTGAAACTCAACTCTCTTAAACACAACAATGTCTAATGGGGAGAACGGCTCGACGGAAAATTCGCAACTGACACAACTCACAACTGCTTTGACAAGACAGGTCCGAGACTCAAGAGATCGTTTACGAAACAGTCGTCCATTCACTTGACTAACTAACAAAATGAAGCGACTGTAAATATATTGTTAGTCTACAAATTTCCGTGAAACCGTAACGTATTTTCTATTTCCTTAACGAATGCGACGAAAATCGATTTGAATAAATCAAATAAAATTTGTATACATAGTTGGTTATGGATTTGTAAATAAGATCTTTAGATTACGACAAATAATACGTGTAGAATAATATTAAAGAAATTTGATTAAACGATCAATATTAAACCGATATTTTCCATGTAAAAAACTAAAGCTGAGCATTTCTTGTGAATGAAAAAGGAAAACTTAAGGTAAAGATAATTTTTTACGATTTTAAAACTTGAACCATGTCATGTTTTGATTGATTGTTTAGCACGCAATTTGGCACACCCATGAATTTGACACCCCATCACCTTTGGAAAAGAGGAAATAATCCATAAACACAGTTAAAAGGTAGTAGAATTAAACTTGAAATTGGAAACCCGCTGAGCCTTCAGCATCGGATATTTAACCCAATTTTGCATCGTACTCTACGCTAATTGCAGTGATGACACATATTTGTCCACATATATGTCTAAAGCCACTTGCACAACCACAATAGTCAGATCAGAAGCTACAAATCGAATTAAAACGACATAACAGAGGCCAGAAACTTAATTATTTAACGGCTTTTGGTGCTGAGCATATCAGAGATCGAGCGATTGCAAAATGCCCTACGATAAGTCATGCGAAGATGACCTATTCGACACCTCCTCTATACAATTTCGCTTCAGGCATAGTGCTCAGGTCAGATTTCATTGTTTCACAATCAATTGAACCAATTACCGAAAACACTATCTCAATTCACAGCCGTCGAAGGCGCATCCAGAATATTAGGTGATTATACTAGTAAAAATTAAATTAAAGTTATTTGTAAAACTATGAGGCATTACTTAACACTAGAGTTTTTTAAAATGATGTACGTAGCGCGTATTTTAGAGAAAACCCTTCTGTTTAATAACAAATATCGACCTTATTTTATATAATAATTTATGCATTTTAAACAAATTAGCGTAAAACCTTATTAGATTTTTTTCCAAAATTTTAATTCTAAGTTGGATTCTATTTTTGTTTGATTCCTAAAATTATGTGATGGTAAAGTGGAATTTTTAGGCTCTACATTAAACCATATTCAGTAGAGTCTGGTCAATATGATATCATTTATAGTGGCTAACCGCTTATAATGACCACGAATTACACTTCATTTCGTTTGGTTGTAAAAATCGAATTTTATTGACATCTGCTTAGTATAACGTTTTTTTTCATTTCCCTTCAATGTCATAATCAAGTTCTGCATTACGGTTATGCAAATCAAATACTGGACTACCGACTG
>JXOV01030945.1:392-10571 GCA_001014945.1 Clogmia albipunctata
TTGAAGCACTCTTGGACGGTTTTTGAATCTATTTGACGTGACCCAAGTGCCTTGATTGCAGCTTGACTGTCGGAATAGATTATAATTCTCATACCTTTAGGCGTTTCGTTGATAATAGTATCAGCACACTTCGTGATTGCTATGATTTCAGCCTGAAACACTGGTATTTGGACCATATATCCCAATACCAGTTAGGCCTTTTCAATCTTATCACGGATGGATGTGTACCATATTAGGGAATTAATGTTTCTGTGTTCATGTATCCCGGGCCAAGCGGCTTGGTCCGGGATCTCCACTTCAAACCTTCTTCCAAAGTTAAACTTTCTAACCATGACATCAGAGATTGTGCCAAATTGCGATCTGTTTATTTTGAAGTATAGGAACATACTGATTTTTTACATCACCTATATAATCTAGGTTAAACATTTTTTAATATTAATTGAACATAATTAGGATAATTAAAAGATAAAAAGTATCCACAAAGCAATAAACGAAATGAGAAACTTCGGAAAGCACAAAAGAAAGTGCTGTTTTTCCATTTGAATTATATTTGGCTACGAGTATCCCTATCTATTCTGTATTATCTTTATAGATTTACGAATCTTATAAACATATAAATTATGTGAAATAGTTAAATGACTTTATATTACGCAGTGCTCTAATTGTTATATGGTATTTTCAATGTTCATGATTTTTTATGGAAAAATAAATATAATCAACACCCACTTAACTTAAATAGCTTCAAGTATATAATAAGTTAATATTTGGAGCGATTTTTGAGGTTCCTTATTTAATAACATTTTTGCAAAAGATTCTTAATAGTGCTTTTAATTTAATTTATTTTAGTTATTTGGAGGCATAACCAAATTAATTTGACTTCAGTTATTATGATGCATATTAACTCAAAAACTACAAATTGTTAATGTTTTGTATTTAGCATATTATTTTCTATACATAATTGTTGTTTGACAATTCTGTAAAGAATAATAATAACCTCGATTTGCATTCTCTAAAGTAGTACTGTACTACTCTTGATCGGTAAGATTTGTCCAAAGTGGTCTTATGAAGAAGAAATAAATTCCAATAAAAGTAAAAATATTCCAAAAAAGTCAAGTCAAAATTCATATACATACGAGTATGTATTCGTCTTCTTTTTCTTTCTTGGCGTTACAGCCCTGTTCGGGCATTAGCCTGCTCTAAACTTTGCCTCCAAATAGCGTGGTCCCTTGCTCTTCTTTTCGAGTCTTTGTGCTCGGAATAATGTAACGATATCTGAATATGGTACAACTCATGGTTGTACCTTCTGCGCCACACACCAGATTCGTTCACGGCTCCGAATATACTCAGGAGGAGCACGCACTTTCATTGTTCTACTTAGAAGAAACTTCCTGAAGTGAATATTTAGCCCAAAATTTTCCTTTGGATTTCCTCAGACAAGTTCTTGAAACGTATCCAAGGTACTAAAATGAATCAGTCACTTCATAGCTGCAATCGTTAATGGTTAAATTCTGACTAACATTTAGGGTTCTCCCTTTCTGTGGATATGTGGTCATTATTCGTTTTTTTTTTCTTATTAACAATAAGGCCCTTATTCATCTGCAGCGCTCTCAATCTTTATGATGGCTTTTCTCATATCAGGGATACTTTTAGCCGTGATATCCACAACGTCTGCATAAATCAGTATCTACACCGATTTTTTCTAGAGGTTCCCAGAAGCATTGATGTTGGAGTCCCGAACAACTTTCTCCTGGGCTAGGTTGAAGAAAAGGCGAGCATCATCTTGTTGTAGTACGTTCTAGGGTTCGAATGGTCGGGAGGTGTCACGAGTATATGTATATTAAATAAACTAATAGTGTGAACTGCTAGAATATTGTACAATTTTGAAACATCATACTATAAAATTTTTTAACAATTAATAACTTTGCATATATAATTCATGAATTTTAACGTCTCAAATCAAAATTGTACTTATAATTTTTTTAAATAATTTATTATAATAATTTAATTTAAATTTTTTTATCAACTCACTTTATAATAAAACTGTAAAATTGTTAAACAGATTTAAGTAAGAAATTTTTAATACAGTGGAATTCTCTTGATATGACGAATTTCAGGGTGAAGTTTAATTTTCATGTAAAAGGTATTGCAAAATAGACGAATGTAATGGCACGAAAACAAGATGAAAGCTCGGTTTTCTTTGTTGGAAAAATCGAATAATTCATCAGTAAAAACAGCCAGTAGTGCTCAGGTCTTACTTTTGGTCCAAGAGATAGTAAAACAGCCGCAAAGGTGTATCTTGGATTTGAGAGAAATTTGAACACTTCAATATGAACAATGGCAAACAAAGTAAATGTATCGAAGACAAACCTAAAAATAACCAGAAAACATTGTAATCTAAAATCTTACAAAGTGAAAACAAAGCAAATTTAAATCAGTTACCAGGAGGTGAATATTCTTTAACCAAACTGATAAATGGAGCACATTCTAAATATACAACTAATAAAAGAAGTAAATGCAGTTGTTAATTTGGTAAGTAATTTGTAGCTGTGACATGAAAAGTGACGTTTTCGTTTGAGAAGGGGATTATGAATGCTGAAATTTATATAAAAGATTGCCTAGAATGTCGACTTATACCATGGCAGTTTACAAAAAAATGGAAGGATGTTTCTGCAAACTTTGATCAAACTTCAGTGCCAAACCTAATAGACGGGATTAAGCGTAATGTTCGTCAGTTCGTAGGAAAATTTAAAAATTTATTTATTTTGTTGAAATAAAAGAAATATAATACACTTAAAATCATGAAAATCCAACAATACTTTCTTATTTACCAAAAATAAACTGGACAGACAATATTGACAAAAACGATTATTATTTTATTTATTTCCATATATATGCTAAGTACGACCAATTTTCCTCTTCCCTTTAATGTCATCTTAAACGGATCTACTCTATATTTCTAAATTCTTTTCCTTTTCATCCCAACAATGGGACATAGGGCGCTTTAAAAGCAAGTTCTGTCTGTGTTTCGTTAATCATTGTCTGAATTGGAATGAGTGATTAGCTCATTGCCAATTGTCCAATATAATTTCACATCGAAAACTGGTTCTGTGTACTATTTTTCTATGAGATGGTGTACCATTCTCTTCCACAATTTAACAGTTCAATCAATGGATTGGAACACGACGAGGAAAGTTTGAGATAAGAAAGTTAGAAATTCGGATTATTTTAGGAAAAGCGTTACTTGGTGACATCGATCGGGATTCGAACATGGCACGTCCTGGGAATAGAACAAGTGCTACCAACTCGACCACAGAGGCTATTTTTTAAATATTATATGTTAATTTCAAATTTTGAAATTAGTTTGGAATCGCAAACCACTCACTTTGTCAATACATAAATAATTTTTACTTAAAATTTTCATTTCAATCAAATTCTATATCAAATTTCAGTAAATTTGTTTACAAGAAAAGTTTTGGAAGCTTTCTATACACCTTTTAAAAAGGAGGATTATTTATCAGAGTTAATTATTTTACAAACCAATTAAGAGAAGGTAAAAATAAACGCCATAGTAACCATTCTATTTAAGAAAAGCCCAAAATTAAATCCCTGCCAATATAAATTATATGTTTTGTTAGCCATTGATAAGAATTCATGCTTAGACTAGTATATTTAAGCCGAATTTTGGATTTGT
Source organism: Clogmia albipunctata (assembly GCA_001014945.1). Taxonomy (NCBI): domain Eukaryota; kingdom Metazoa; phylum Arthropoda; class Insecta; order Diptera; family Psychodidae; genus Clogmia; species Clogmia albipunctata. The sequence goes on from JXOV01030945.1 coordinate 4,084, forward strand.
GAATTCAGTGTTCTTTCAACCATTGCAATGAAGTTATCCGTTTTTGTTCTTCTGACCTTAGCTGCCTTTGGTCCAGTAAATGTTTTTGGTGAACTAAAAATGGTGGCCTTTGTCTTTCGACATGGTGCCAGAACTCCAGCATCACCCTATCCCAATGATATCTACGCGAATTTCAAGTGGGATGGTCTAAGTTTTGGAGCTTTGACATCGGTAAGAAATTTTATTGATTACTTATTCAAAATATTATCTAAATGTTTCTAAAATCATTCTCAGACCGGTGTTAAGGAAATGTTCCAACACGGATCTCGGCTCGGAAACACCTACAAATCTTTGTTGGCGAAGGAGGGAATGTTCAGGAACTACAATTTGCAAGCCAAAAGCAGCAGCGTCGAGCGAAGCCTTATGAGTGGACTCTCGTTTCTGGCTGGGTTCTATCCTCCAAATCAGAACATTAATCCTCTGTCAATCAAGTGGCAACCCGTTCCAATTTACACTAATCCTGAGGCCGAGGATTATGTAAGTTACAGTGATAATTATAGGAGTGTTCTTCATTCCAGAAGATCGTGTGTTTTCTTTATTTAAATAAAAATTGCATTTGATTAATTTAATATCCTTTTAGACTATTTATGGGATGGCTTGTGCTAAGTTGATGATGCAAGTTTATCAGCGATTATACGTTCCTAACAATGATTTCAAAAGCTTAATGGATCAAGATCAAGAAATGATTTCGGTTTTCGAAGCCAATACTGGACAGAAAAATATGACTTTGGCGCAGATCTATTCAGTTTTTGACACCTTAAAAGTGCAATCGGAATGGAAGTTGGCTGCTCCGAAATGGTTCAAACCTAGTTACTGGAATCGGTTTGAGGACTACACCGAAGCATTGATCAGCTCTTTCACGGCAACTCAGGAAATGAAAAACCTTAGGGGAGGACCTCTGATTACAGAAATCTTAGACTCTATGACTGCTGCCACTACTAACAGTGTTTATAAGAAGGTTTTCATTTATTCTGGACACGATGCTACTGTAAGTGCTGTGGCCAGATCCCTAAACCTTGATTCCCAGGTTTCAAGGGTCTTTGAATATGGATCTACTTTCGCTTTTGAACTCCACAAAACTGGAACTGTAGATGAAATTAGAGTAAGTCTTTTCAAGTTAAGTTAGATATTTTCATAAAGTAAATATTCCCATTTCTAGATTAAATTCTACGCCAGTGCTGATTCCACTCAAGCCCAAAGCATCAACATTCCGAACTGCCCTCAACCATGCTCGTTGCAAAACTTTAAGAACCTGTATGGAAATTTGATTATCCGGAACATTGCCGAGTTATGCCAAGTGTAAAGCAGTCTGTAAAGTTTATCGATTGAAAATAAAAGTAGATCATTATCAAGTTTCTAAAGTTTAAATAATAATAATAATAAATTTTCTGCAACTTCGGGGTTGCAATTTAGCGACATTTTTCAAACTGTTTAATTTTTTACAGACCTCAGAAAGATATCGTCGTCTTTACTATTTAGTATATGCTAAAACCCACAGGAATGGTGTACTTGTGTCAATTTCATACAAATTTGTAGGTACGGGCCTTATAGCCGATGTGGTAACGCATCCGGCTGCCTCTTTGGAGGCCATGGGTTCAATCCCTGGGCTAGTATGATTGACTGGTTCCTTTTTCAACTTGTCTAGGTGCTATTAATTGACAAATAATACACCAAAAACAAATAGTCATAAAAAGTCTAAGTACGTTAGTTGAGGTTAAGACTCCCCATGTTCCTTACAGGAATTGATAGGGAAATTTTTTTTATTAGGGTCTCATATAAAAATAAGAACAATAGCCTTACTTCTAATCGTTCTGCTTTTAAAATATGTTTTAGAATACTCAAATATACAAATGACTGCCGCCATCCTTAATAAATAGTTGATAGCTTCAATTAACTTTGGCTCCACAATTACAAATGACGACGATACATCGGCTGAAATAAGTAAAAGGATAATGCTAGGATAAAACCGGCTAGCCGTTTTCGAGAGAAAATTTCTACGCCGTATAGTCGGAGGAGTGTGTGAAGATGGTGTCTGGAAACAACAATACTACTTTGAATTGTGCCAATAATACAATAATACACCTATCGTCGTTTTTATAAATTTTGGGAAGGCTGGAATGCGCGGTGTATATAGCCAGGATGCCCCGGGAATCCACAGTGAAAAGAGCTTTAACAGCGGTGCCTACATTAACAAGAAAAAATGGCGTCCAATCGCTTGGTGTTTAGCTATGGTTTTTATCGTTCGAATTACCGACATCATATGGCGACGTCAGAAATAAGTAACAGATTAATGCTTTCGAACATAGCACTGTTTGAAAATGCTCAGTCAGTGAGATCCTGCTTCTATATAAAACACTAATACGATATTTGGGCCGATAGACATGAAGGACCGACAAGCTTGTCTATTTTATTTTTATGTTACACCGAGATTTAATTTTCATAATATAACGTTATTGTTCTATATATTTTTATGATAAAACAAATATATTCCTCATGAAAACTCTGCAAATGTAATTAAAGACTGCAGTAAATATTTGAATCGGAATAGGCTTTTTATAAATATTTGAGAAAGTAATTGATGAAACTTTTTAAAATTATGAAAATAACCGGTTTTTTTACAATCCAAATAAAAAAGATAACATGACTTAATACGAAAAATTAAGGTAAAGTCGTAAATTAATTAATTTTACTATATAAAGGCCAAACAATTAGATTGTCTAATGATAATAAAATAAATCTTTATTTTAAATATAAGCAAGACTCACTCAAATACTGGTATAATAAGTGAAAATTAATCTTTCAATCTCCTGGTTCTTGGTTTAATAACTTGAACTTGCCCAAGACTTAGTATGAAATTTGTAGGTAATGGTAGTTTGCCAGTCTGGATTCAATGCCTTTGGATCGACAATGTATGTTAAACTTAAATATTTAGTTTGTTCTCTTTAAAACACCGTTTAATAAACTTGTACTACAAAGAGCTATTTCATGAACATTTTCCATTCTCAAACTTTAGTCCAGAGCCTGAAATTGCTAAACCAATTTACACAATCACTGAAATAGAGGTTGAAGACGCATTAAATCGCATGGCAAACGAAAAAACTACTGAAATGCCTGCGGTGATTTAGAATAGACTGGGATGTTGTAGTGTGCGGTGGCTGACGGAGCTCTACAAAAAAAATTTAATTGACTAAGCCATCCCGCAAAGATGGCGAGAAAGTTATTTGATCCTCTTTTACAAGATACAAGGATAAAGCCAGTCGCCTTGCGGGATCTTGCTGAAGACAGGAACCAGAACGTAAGAGAGTTTAAACACTTAGGCTCAGTTATTTCTTGTGAGGGCGACATTGAGGCTGACGTGGTCCACCGTGTAAACAATGGGTGGATGCAATGGAGATCGCTTTCCGGCTTATACCAATTAAATTAAAAGGAAAAGTCTATAAGACTGCTGTTCGCCCAGCCAAGCGTATGCCCATCCAATTAAAAGAAAAAATCTATGAGACTGCTGTTCGCTCTACAATTCGATCTAAATACTGGGCGCAAAGAAACTACATGAGCAGAAACTCCAAACTAATGAAATGAAAATGCTTACATGGACAGAAAGTGTTACAATTCTCGACAAAATCTAAAACCAAAGAGTCACAAGAAGTCTTGGTGTGGCAACCAACTGACAGAGAGCCGACTGCGACTTTATGGACATATTATGCGGCGCCCAGCGGAACATATGGTCAGGAACACTCTTGAAATAGACGAGCACCCTTGGTTATACAGTATCTATGTAAATTAATATATAGAAGATTACTTTTGCGTATTTCTAGTCACACAACCAGAATTCCTACATTTTAATTTAGAAACATGTTGAGAATCAATACTTAGATGGATTTTTTTCAATAAAAAATATTTATATGAAAGCAAAATCGTTTCTGTAGTTAATATACAGCCTGCAAAAGTTTTAATCTGGGCTGAGCTCGCATAAACAAAAAACTGACTTCCCTTTGACACCACTGCCTGATGTCCGGGACCTCGGGAAGCTCTAAACTCATTTTTATTTAGAAAATTTTCTTGCCATTTCCCCTCAGTAACGTACTTGGCTTTTTCTAAAACTATTTTTTGAATGACATTCTTAAGCCTTACCTTTCTTTTTAACATTTCAACACTTAATGAACATATTTAACAATTGAAAGAGTAGGATTAGTTATCACAATTAATTATTTTACCAACCAATTAAAAGAAGGTAAAACTTAGCGCCCTAGTAACCATTCTGTTTGTAAAAAATCCCAAAAATTAATCTCTGCCAATATAAGTTATTTGCTGGGTTGATAAGATTTCAGGTTCGCACGTTGATCAGTCATATAAAAGCCGATTTTTAGATTTCCAAAATCAGTGTTCCTTCAAACATAACAATGAACTTATCCATTTTTGCCCTCAACCATGCTCGTTGCAAAACTTCAAAAATATTTATGGAAATTTGATTATCCGGAACATTGCCGAGTTATGTCACGTATAGAGTTTCCTATGTAGTATGGTGATTGAAAAATAAAAGCAGATCGTTTCTAAATTTCTATATTTTTCGGTCGATATGAAAATTAAATTTTATTTTGTAAAATTATGGTTGTCGTAACAATTTTGTTATTTTTCTGCATCTTCTGGGTGACATTGTAAATTAAGAATTTAGCTGCATGCGGTCTGTTTAATTTATTACAGGCATCAGAAAGATGTATGAGGGTCATAACTTATAATTACACATTATTAACAATAATAACAATAAAATTAAAAAATCTGATATCTTTTCTTGGGGACACATCATGCAAATCTTTTATATTAATATATATGAAATTTACGCGAGACCAAATTCGGGACCACTGCAATCCTCAACAAATCCATCCAACTGATTTAGTACGCCAATTATGTCGTCATTGTAAGCCGGAATCAATCATCTGCAAAATGAGCTTTTACATAAATAGAAAAATCGGCATCAGGCTACGAAAACATGAAGATAGTTGATAGCTTCAATTCCCTTGGCCCTACAATTTGTCAATGAGATTCTAGATCCTTCTTGAACATAAAAAATGTTTTTATATAGCACACAAAACATTATTTAGGTCGTGAAACTCTCGACTACCGACTACCTTGTCTAGTTAGTTTTATTTTACACATAGATCAAATTTTCATAACATTACGTTCTTTTTCCATATATTTTTATGATAAAACAAATATTATCCACATGAAAACTCGTCAAAAGTCTACAGTAAATATTTGAATTGGAATATACGTTTTTATAATTATTTGTGAAAGTTCCTAATGGAGGAAAATTTTCAAAATTTATAAAAATAACTGGTTCTTTTACAATCAAAATAAAAAAAGATAACACTCTAATACTTTAAATCTAAGATACAGTCGTAAGTTAATTAATTTATTTTTATAATGGCCAAGTACTAACATTGTCTATAGAAAACATGAAAACCAGTTGTGAGGATGTTTAATAAATTGGCAATATTTGGTGATACTTACTGGAAAATAAATTTTCGACACGGACACACTACTTACTCATTAATTCTTTGGGAAACAAATGTGGTTGATCTCATGATAACTGTTCTAAACTTACTGAAAGTTTTAATTATGGCAAAAAAATAACTGCTAAATTATTTCACCCACCAAACAAGTTATTGAAACCAATTACTTCTTCCATATACATGCGTATACATGCATACGTCGACAGCGCTACAACCAGGTCCCTCGAGGCATTTCAATTTTTGGTGTCCTGGTCTACGCCATATTTCTCAATTGAGACAAGGTTTACCATGGGTCGTCTTCACGTATACAACATAAGCGACCAGCCCATCGCAGTTTATTGTCTATTGAGTTTGACATCTACAAGGTTGTATCGCAAATATACGTATACCTGATAAATTTTTGGACTCCAGAACCGTTTATTTATTATTTTTCATTACAAAAGAAATTCCATAAGAACTATTTAGGAACTATTCACCAAATTAAATAAACTAATTTATATATATTACAAGCTGGACCCGGCAAACGTCGTTTTGCCAGCTTGTATTATTTTAAGAAAATATAAATTCAGCTAAACAAAGAAATACTAAGCAATATAGGTTTGAGCCAATGAAATTATAATTGATAGGGGAATGAATCGTTTTAGGAAAAAAGCATCACACTACTATATATTCAAGTTAATTTCTTTTTATTTTATTATGAAAGACTGAATAGATTAATCTTGAAGCGCAAAGGAGTGGACAATGTCTGTCCGTTTTGAACAAAATGTATGGTTTTCCTTCGCGACTACATGCCAAGCTGAACCCGACAAACGTCGTCTTGGCTTTTTTTTATTATTTTAAGGAAATATTTATTGAGTTAACAGTACGGGTCTGTGGCGATGAAATTANGAAGCGCAAAGGAGTGGACAATGTCTGTCCGTTTTGAACAAAATGTATGGT
>JXOV01030952.1:0-20919 GCA_001014945.1 Clogmia albipunctata
AAGACGAACTAATATAAAGATGTTAAAAACATATAATTTGAACTTGTTTTAAATCTATTTTTAATTTTTTTCTAAAAATATTAGACTACCCAAGAACGTGTTTAAAATTGAATCTTATCAATCTTACGAACGGCTTTATTTTAATTCAAAATCGAAAGTACATAAATTTGTACAGCTCTTTGCCCAGCATTAACAACCTTGAGCTGATAATGTGTTGTATTTTTTCGGCACTTTTATTATTTTCTTCCTTTTTCCTCGCTGATCGGAATTCGATTTTTTGCAGTTTTAGTTGGTTTTTTTTGCACCACACGAAATGCATTAAACGTTTTGTTATACATGTTTCAGTGCAACGAATTAAATAACTGAAATATAATTCTCTTTATAATTGAAACCCAGATTACAGAAGTGCTTATTATTATTCGATGTAATTATTAGGTAAAGAAGCTAGTAAAAGAGAGTAATAACCCTTTAAACTTTTAATTACTTACTATTAAAGTACGCAATTAACAATAATCGAGTTATCCAAACATACACCATGCAACACTGACATAAATTAAATGCTTATGTATTTAACTCTATTTAATTTGAATATTAAAATTTAAAAACAAATTGTGTAATTTATTGATACTAACCGATGAATGTTGTAAATCTGTTTTCCGTTCGTTTTGCAAGTGCTTACAGTCATAATCTTTTGCACCCGTGAATAAATCATACAATTATTCTTTGTATCAACTCAAAAGAATGTGTTTTGAAATCATTTTAGTGGTGTTTATTAGTTTTCTTACTTTTAAAGAAAAAAAATTCATATTCAAATTTAATTTATTAGAACTTTTAACAATAAAATTAATATTTTTTATGCATCAAGATAAAGAGAGTATTATTGAACACTAGGGATTTTTTAAATCCCGAGCGAGTGTTTCGAAGAACACCCGTATGTTCAAGTGTTAAATAACGTTTATAAATCGTATTTAATAAAAACCACTATCCATTTTTACACAAATAAATCAAAAATATTCACTGAAAAAACCTTCTAGTCTAGTCAAAATAACTCCTTTATTCGGTTTCCTTTTCTACAATTCGGCAATTGATGTGAAAACATTTATCTTAATTTTTAATCAGGTTACTTGACAATCTGGTTTTGTCACCCTTATTTTGAAGTGTCATATCGTTGCCCTTTTGCACAGTCATTGAGTCGATGAAAAGGTTCACATTGAATTGATATTTAAAACATTCTTTAATAGTTATTTATATAACAAGGTCGATAAGATAAGGCATTATTAAACACAAGGATTGTTTAAAGAAGGTCCGAGTGTTTAATAATGCTTATAGACTGTGTTTTATACAAAATTTTATCACATTATTGTTGTTATCTATGAACTAGTTTAAGCCCAGCCAAATGCCCGTGCTGAAGTCGAGAATAAATCAACAGTTGTCTTTTGATTATAAATAGTTGCTACAAAAGCGATATTCTAAACATTCCATTTTAATCCATTTCAGTGTTTAATCACAGTTTCTGCCCTCTGTATAATTAATTCAATTCTGTTTCATTTAATCATCTAGTCATTTACGTAAGCCCACAATAATTGCAACACACTTCAATGAGTTGGCCCTATTCAATTTGTCTTCCTCAAAGAAAATGACTCAAATCAATTGAAGTTCACGATAGCATTGATTTCTTATTTTATGTTATTCTGATACTGATTAATACGTATCAATTTCTTTCATTTCCATTAAATGTAACAGTTTTTATATCCATCTCACGCTCTTTTGTGTATAAAATATGGAAGGATTTGATCTTAATTTAAACACTTAATTCGTGAGTTTATAAACCATATTGAATAAATTTCTCAGATTTTAAATTAAAAAACAATCAGAATCTGCACCAACAATAAATGCACGTAAGGTAAAAATAACCATTTTTCCATTAAATTCAATATTTTAATTTAAATAATTTAGTCATTTCAATTATGTATTATAGTATAGAAAAGAAAAATCTTTGTAAATATTATAGTAGTAAATTTATTTCAGTTTATAATAAAATTTGTGATTGAATTTATTAAAAAAAACTTATTTGATTCAAAATTGCATTCAATAAATCCCTTTGTCTTTCATCAATATTCATACATTTTATTTTACATTATTGTTGTAATTAATGAGTAATAATAATTGAATTTAATGTAATAATATTACATTGTAAATATTCCATTCCGAAATTAGAACTTGTACTGAAAAGCCCTAAGCTGTAAATAAATTGTTATTCTCAAGAACCAGAGTTTTTCCCAAATACAACAATTATTTTCCAAAAAGTTGAAATTTGGAAAGCAGTTTTTAAACATACTACAATAATTATAATATTAATTAATTTATTATTAAAAATACCTAAAAACACTTGAAAAATCAGCAACAGATGAAAATGTGAATGAAACACGTGTGTCTGTTTTCGCTAGAAGTAAAATACCAATTTTAATGAAAAGCCTAATTGTAGTTCGTTTTTCCTTTTGTGAATCTCTTAATGTCTTAAAATTGCAATTACCTTTGCAAAAGATGATTAATGTCAAGAGATGTGTGTATATTGATTGATTGAGCACTAATTGTTTACAAAATTGTCTGGTGACGAGGATTTTCCATTGAATTGTTTGATGAATTACAGATTCACGTTGTAAGTGGAAATGTCGATTTTCCGCCCCTGGTAAACATATGAGTATAATATTTCTGTAGCTTTACTATAATAATAATGAGAAGAAGAAAAAAACAGAGGAGAAGAAAAAAATGGCGTTGAAAAATAGCGTGAATGTGCGAAGGAAAGGTGGGGGACTCTCGAGGATGATGACGGATTGGCTTTTGTCTGGTTCTATGCCGGTGGTCAGTCTCTACTATTTTTTTCTTAGAAGATCAACCGTCTATTCCCCAGTAGCAATTTTATAAACGTGAGTGCAAATCTCCATACGGAATCAGTTGTGTGCAAAATTTCAAAACGATCGGACCAAAAATCTGATCGGTAAAAATCAAGTTACAGTGAAACAGTGTAAAACAAAGTCCACTCTTGTTTTCGTCGGGTTTTTATTATCTGATATTTTCGTTTGATTATACCGAGAAAAAAATAAATAAAACGTTGGAATAAATGGTTAATCTGTCCAAAGAGAGGGAGAAAGAGTAAAAACCGAAGAGAGTACAATACCTCTTCCCCACAATAATAGCCCAAGAGCCTAGAAGGAAATACTGTGGATTTGAAATCGAAAAAGGTAATCCGAAAAGACATCATCTTCATCCTAAATTGTGCCTCTCCTCCATCCACGGTTTATCATCATTCCCCTGCAGTCAGTCTCTCCCCCACTAAAAATCCGTTTGTAAAAGCGTTCAATTTCTCGGGTATGTTGCTTTTAGTGGAAAAAATCAATTCAACAATTTCTTCCACCACGGCACCAGACCGAAAACTTCATTCGCGCTCTGTCATTCAAAGTGGAAAGAAGTACAGTCACTCAGGTGCCTTTTGATAAAAATAAAAGAACCCCCTAAAAATAACACAACAAAAGTGATAGTACGGAAAAATCGCTTTGATTAGTTAAAATATCAAACACTAAATAAATCTCAAAAAGTGATAAAAAATTTTGTGCAAAAATCCAAGGAAAATTTCCCGAAATTATTACAGTAATCGCTGATTTAATAAAAAAACAAGAGCCGAATAATCGCGCAGTGCAATTAATTGTTGGTTTTTAGTGGTCGGGACTAAAAGAAAGTTTTTGTCGACCAGTAGTGTGTGTTTCTGTGTTGAATTTCCGTTTCATCATCAACATCGTATTATATCTTTTTCTTTTTCGGATATATCTGTATACATATATTAATACTTTTATATATAATTTTATATAAAAGTTTTTGTCGGTGGTTTTATTAATGTTGTATTATTATCGTTGTTGTTGTTGCTGTAGTTGGTCAATGATCCGCAAAATTGCTGTCACACATTTCGTGTAATCAAAAAGTGCAATATTTTGTTGTGAATAGAGTTGGTTTAACCAAATATATGGATAAAACAGAGTTTATATAGTGGCTTAGACAAATGATGATCCAAATTCATAATCGTATATCAACAACGCTCGATCAATTTTGATCGCTTCACTCGAATAACAATTTATAAAAAAAAAATAAGTCGTAATCGGCGGTGCAGTGCAACAACTGCAGATGATCATTGAATAAGAAGAAGAAGAGACGAGAGAAAAAACAGTTGCTATAGTAAAGCAATTATACTGTTAAATAGCCGCCATCATTGTATCAGCGATCAAAGGCGATCTGTAAGGAAGCCAATTAAGCTAATTGATATTATAACCTGGTAAGTGTCGTTTTTCTTCTGTTTTATGATGAATAGAGCCAATAAATGGCAAAATTCCCTCCCGTCTACTCTCTGTGTGATGATTAGAGTTTAATTTCTTTTTAACCTGTGTGTAATTGGCTACAAAATCTATCTCGCGAAACACACACACACGATCGTGATCGTCCACCTCGGAGACTGGGCGACTGTAATCATTATGTAACGTCTTCTTCGGCAGACAGAGACTCGTTGACCGACTCTCTGCACAACACGGGAGCGAGATGAAAAGCCTCGCTATTTGATAACAGAGTTAACATTAGGCCTGTGTGTGGTCAGCCATTAACAGGATTATCGAATCCGAACCAGGCCAAACGTAATGAATAAATTAAAGATCAATTCGATACTACTGCTTTTTTTTTCTTCTTTCCTACGATCAAACATTTGTCAACACTTTGTCAAACAATCGCTTTCGTGATCGCCGCTTATCACGGGTGCCTGCCCTGCGCGCTCTGATGGATGGACAAACACAGACATCCCGTATTTCTCCAAAATTTAATCCATTTAATCGAGGGGCCCTCCATAATTCATACAAACATATCAAAAACAGAGAAACGGAAATGCGTGATTTCGGTTTTGATCATTATTATTATTATTAAATATGTCAAAGACAGCGATCGTTACACAATGGTTACACAGCGACATTATTTTGGCCATGCCAAAAACTGGAGTCAGACTTTTCATTATTTCGCCAAAGTGAATATCCAACACCAGTATTTACCTTTCCACTTTTCATTTTTGTTAATGAAGGTTATTACTTACTTTGCCAATATTGTTTGGGTTTTTTTTCGATTCGCTTTTATAGATTTTATTTTGTAAAGAATTTCATTTTGTTCCTTATAGTAAGATTAGGCTTTCGTCCATTTGACCATGTTTATATACTCGTACATAATCAAGTCAAATTTTTTATAACATTGGTTCAAATAATAATTGTGGTTTTTAATTAACAATTCAATTGAATAATTGTTTATTAAATAACAAGATTGAAATTAATTTTTGTGAAGTTTTTGTGAACTAACCATTCAATTAAATGTAAGTAGCTTGAATGACTTTCGAGTATTTCTTCAATTATATGGTACTCTACTCATACTTTCTGAAATATAAGTTTTTGTATGTTTCAAATACACTCTGTGGTATTAAGTTCAATATATATCTTGTTGGCATGGCCCAAAAGTAGAGTAAATAAAAATATATTTAAAATAACTATAATTGCTAATTAAAATTAAATATGGTAATTTTATGTAGCTTAAACAAACAGTAATACACTTTACTTTTGTTAATGCAACACGCTCAGTCAATATTAAATTTTAGCGTTTGATTGTGCGAATTTAATAATGATTATAGACTGTGTTTTAAATGTGTGTTTTAAAAATTGCATAAAAAATCGTTAATACTCTTATAAAGTCTGTGTTGATTCAACCTTTCCCCGCATAAAAAATACTATATCTGAATTTGTTTGCCAGATTTACCCATTTTTATTTAGTTACAAATTAGAGTAAGACGAATAAACAACATATTTGATATAATGCACACTTTTTGTTAACGATTTATATCATAATATTCAAATAAAAGTCGATAATTACATTGAACACTTCAAAACGAAAGAGTTTGTTATTCTTAATACCGTACAGTCGACTCACGATAATTCAAACCCATGGTAAAATGATCCCTTACTGGTAGAATATTCTCGATGTACGTATACGTATACTTGTGCAGTTCTTTAAACTTATAAAATATTCAATTTGTTTTTTCGACATATGGTGATTTAACCCTAATTGATTTTTAAATTGATACTTTGTCATTAGAACACAGTTCAAACTGAATTCGAAAGATGTGTCCTTAATAAAATAATGGCAGTTATCCGATTTCTTGAACCTTATTTAATTTAGAAATTTTACAAAATTGTAATTTAAAATTATTTATATGTGAAGAAGTATTTGTGTCGTGTAAAAATATAACTAAAGTTTTAGTGACCGTTGTCCAGGAGTTAGCACAACTGTCAGATGAAATTGTCACCTGTGATGTCAATTTTATGTATTTATTAACAACACATTATGTACTAAGTTGGAAGTAACGACAAAATAACGTGGCAAGTGACAATTTCATCTAACAATGTATCGGGAATGTCCTATCTTTTTGTCATTTTATCAAGATTCGAACCTCTCCATAACTCAAAGTTATCATAAATACCTTACAAAATAATTACCGTTGATTTACCATTGATTTACTATTTGATATGTCGAACAATTCTATAATTTGAAATATTTTAAGAGCCGACTATATATCAGAAAAACGCATAATTAACAATTTTCTGTAAGGAATTTGCGTTTTTAGTGTCTATTAGGTACCTATCTCAACTTTATGCAAAAATTTATAAATCTAACTTAATTAATAGATAGAAAAATAAATTTTTATATAACTCTGGGACATAAACATATCAATATATCTTAAAGTCATTTAACAATGGTACGAAGAAAAGTATCGCTCTTGATTTATTTTTGTTAGGCCTGCTTTGACCTCTCATAAAATTAAACTGTGAGAAGATGGCAAAAGCAAATATAATAATTACATAAAATTCGTCGATGTTGTTGGCAAATAATATAAATCCACCAAATTCGGGTGACATCAACGATTTATCAAATAAAATGTCAGGAAATTAAGCATAAATTTCAAAACAATTATTTATTACAAACCTAATCTCTTGACATACGAATATAAGAAGAAATTATAAAAGAAACCTCTTCACATATCTCTTGGGAAAGATTTACTTGATTGAACTCATTTTTTCAACTAATATCTATGTTATGAATTGACCTTTACCATCTCTTCTGGTATTGGGAAAATCATATTTGCATATAATTATGTTAGAGCGATTAACTGATACGCGGTTTATGTAATTTATTTTAAAAAAGACGTGGTTACGAAAGTTAATTTTTGCATATTTTTTTATATAACTTTAAAATATCAAAAATGTATAACGGCTAATTAAATTAACTGATTATTGATAAATTGATTTAATGAGTGCAAATGAAATAATGTAATATTAGGTAATACTAAAAATATTGATAATATTTTTAATTAATTGTCGGTTTTATAACATATTAATACAATTATTTAATAATTATTTTAAATAATTATTTAAGTTTTAGGTAGGAGAATATTAATAACTGATATTCTAATTATCAAATTACCTCACCAATTTGTATTGATAATTTTTGCAGTTTGGTTAATTTCATTACGCTGATTTGCAAATTAGTGTTTGTGTTTGTTGAGGTGATTTAATTTCCAATTATTACCGATAATTGAACCGATTCTTTGTCCACGTGTGATCTTTTGAAATGGGGATTGCTGGTCGGACCGGACTGTGGGAGGCATTTGATTAGAGCATAAATGGGTGGTGGATGATAACGAAACGAGGAGTCGTGACTTCTTTGACCGAGTGTATTACAAAATATGTGTGTCGTGCAGAGTGCAAATAGAGGTGATAACCAGCTGGCTTTCTCGGCCAGGGGAGCATCCAATTGCAGATTTGCCGCTGTATTTGTGCCGTTTTATGCGATTATACAATGTTTTTGCCCACATTACACCAGTGTGTGGAGTTTATTAAAAGTCTCTTTTTCTTGCTTTCTTGCTTTTCTTTAAATAATATTATTTTTGGGCAATATATTCAGACAATGACCAGCCTCAAAAGCGTCGCTATTATACAATCCTATGTATATTGTTGAATCAATTTTCAAACTGTGCGATTTTTTCACATTCTTCTTCTTTTCTCCGGCACCACGACGGAACTTTGCTCTTTCTTTCTTTCCGCACTGTTTTCGCGCATAATTCCTCCCAATCATTGGACACAATGGACCCATGAATGAGATTCCAAAGCTATTCAGGAGCACAAATCCGGATGTTTCTTCTCTGTTTTGTGAAACAAATTCCGATTCACCCATTTATGATAATGTCCCACCTTGAGAAAGAGCCGAGAGAGACACAATGCAGCCTGTACTCGGTTTCATGTTATATAAGAGATGCTTATTGACAATTTTGAAAGACAAATGTTGAACGCGAAATTGACAACATTTTTGGGTTTGGATGTTTGCGATATTGGCGACTGTTGGCAAACAACCAATTTAAATATTTCCAATTTTCGCACCAAATAAGATCTCTCATGGACTCCTCTTGGCATTTTTGTAGAGAAATGGATTTCTGTTCCTGAACACACCAAGAGCAATGTCAAGAAGAATTAAAAATACCCCAAAAAAATATTCAATGCAGAAATTTCGAATATGGGAATTTTTATTGTTTCCCTTGACTTGCTTCTTATGGCAATTGTTGTTAAGCGAAACTTAATTAACAAAATCGAAATTAAATTTAACCATGGATTTCACGTTGTTTTAATGCAAAGTTTTTGTTTTCTTTATTAAACAATTTACTTATATATGAGAAAGTAAGCTTTTTTCATTGAAAAGAAAACATAATTCTTCGCGCTAGTGCGCAAAAGTTGTACTTATTTTACTAGTGTAATAAAATGTATTGCCTACGAAAAATTGGTTAAATGTAAAAATTTATGATTTTTTTTATTGCACAAAAAGAATTCTTTTAAAAAGTATGGCTCAACATAAACGAGATTATGAGTACATAAAATACATTTAAAAATTTTTGAAGCTGATTGCAAAACAAATTATATCTTTATATATATACGATGAAAATAGTTATCTGTGCTGCAAAGTTGTAAAATAAGCTGTTTTTATAACAGAAAACGAGCCGTTAGTCGAGTTTTTCATCGTTTCTTAGTTAAAAAACGGACTTTACACCCGAGCAGGACATAATTTTGTTTGCACTTTCTTTAAAAATTCACGTAAATCTTATTTTTAAAAACTTGACCCTTATAACGGCCTGGATTTAAAACTGCAGTTTTTTGCTCTAAGTGATGACAAAATTTAGAATTTGAATCAAATTTATTCGTAAATTTATGACTTTCTTTATTTAACTAGTGAAATAACAATTTAAAATATTCATTAGTACTCAAATCGATGTCGAAAAACTATCCTTTTCTTATAGGAAAGTGCAACCTCTTTGAGGTTAATTTTACTACATTAGAAAATAACTGATTCTATACTCTTATATGGATAAAGTGCATTTTTCTTCATTGAATTGCTATTTATAAATTGAATGTAATTTCACATTATTTACGTTTTTATATATATGTTAATATATAAATTATAATATATATAATAGTTATAATTAATATGTTAATATATTATCTTCAAATAATAATAAAAAAATTATTGTTGTTATAATTCATTTATTAATTTTTACATAATAAATACGAAAATTCATAATCTAATCTTAAGAAAAACTCTTTTTAAAATTACTAGTTTATCAACATATTAAAAATTCCAATAATGTAAATCGTATGTTGGACTTGTTGGTTAAATTGTTATTTTATCGCAAATTAGAAATTCAAATGTCTGATAACGATTTATACCAGTTTATGCCCATTAATTATTCATTAATTTAATGTTACCTATTACAACTTGGAACATTTACCCAATTATGCCATCATTAAATACAACAAAACTCTCGTTTGATTTGAGAAAAAGTTATGCTGCTCAAAGCATATTCTTATCTTGTAATGAGGATTACGTATGGAGCATTAATTGCGTTTGATAAAGTGGTTGACAGTAAAAGAGACTCAAATCCAGGCTACCCGTTTTCGAGAAATAAAAGCCTCGTAAAAATTACATAAGTTGGAAATAATTTGCCAAGTGCCAGTGCGTAGAAATGTAGTAGTTCTATTTATAAACGTGAAATGCCAAAAGCGGGAGGTAATAAATTCATGAAAAAATTATTAGAAATAATGGCTTGCGTTCGTTTGTACTCTCTTATAGTAATGTCGGGAAAGTAAGAAAGAAGAAAAGAGTGATGGTATTCGTGTTCAAGTAAGGGTTTGTATGTCAAACACCGTCTACCATTGGCATTATAATTTCTTTTCGCCAATTCTAGGTCAATGAGTTTAATTAAACGCGAAAAACGCTCTTTTATTAAATAAGTGTGGGTGAACAAAAAGAGATAGAGAAAGAGAAGTAGTGGAAGACTTTCCAGCTGGGTTGCAAAATTAGAAATAAATTGCTTGAAGAGACTAATTGGATATTCTTCTTCAGTAGTAAACAACGAAATGATAACAAAAAATCACAAACAGTGCAAAAGAAATGCTTGAATATTTTAATAACCATTCATTGCCAATTTCGCTATAAAAAAAGAACCTCAAGATACTCGTACGAATAACTAAATACATAAAATACTACTTGAATATATTTTTATATACATATCTGGCCATAAAAACCCATTTGGTATATAAGCTGGTATTTAAGAGACATTAAATACTTTCTATAATTATCTAACTTGTAGCAATTTTTCGCGTATCTCACTTGCTATTTTTTACTCGCCTTGTGCCTGCCTTTTTATATTATAATACCTTTGATGAATGGATAGCGCCAATATTTGCTAACCTGGGCTCTGTGCTCAGCACTGCTAAACCCCATTATTTGTCCAATTATCCGTGCCTCCAGCTGGGGGACCGGTGAATCAACAGGTGTCAATCGCCATCGTCGAAGACTCATTATTGGAGAGATTTCTCTTTGATTCAGGCTCGTCTTTTACCAGTGCAAAAAGTACTAGTCATAGAGTGACTCAGGGAAATGCCATTTTTTCTACCAATTCCACTTCCCATTCAATGTTGCAAATCTCAAAGGTCGTCCAAATCATATGATTAATGGGGTTCAACCTCTTCGGTGTTGGATTTTTAATTAGTTTTTTCATATCCTGAAAATTGGGAAAATCTTAAAAAATTACGTAAAGTACAAGTTTATTTCTAAAACTGTCAATGTCTTCTTTAATATTCGTATTGTAATAAAACGAACTCGTCTCTAGGTCCAAACAATTAGCATCTTTAGCAATTCTACTTTATATTTGTAAATTTTTATCAAGTCACTAATCAATTTTAGATTGACGTATAATATATCTATGATATGTTAAGCATTACGCACAATCTATGGAGCTTAAATATTTGCAGATTTGGCAAGAACATGTGCTACTACCTCAATTCCTTTTTCTGCTCTCGATATCAATTCTACTATAAAATTAAATATCATCATCATCGTGGCTCTACAACCCAGATCGGGTCCTGGCCTCGTCGACAGTTTGCCTCAAATAGTCCCGGTTTACAGCAGCGGCCTTCCAATCATGGACTCATAGCTCAGTCGCGTCCTGGTCGACGTTGTTCCCCCATCTTAGCCGTGGGCTATAAATAATCCATAATTATTTTACTCTTCTTTTATTAACATTTAATTAATAGATATTTTCAATCTGGAAAGTTCCTTATATTTTCGGAGAAATTTAGTATTATTTTATATATAAATAATGATCAATATTTCAAATAAACGACTTCGTATGTGAAACAAAACATCATATTAAAAAAACTCATTTTTTGCGTATTGTTTTTGCATAATAAACACACTGATGATGATGGAAGAAATGTCTAATTTTTTAAACGGGGAATTAATTTCGGCATGTTTTTTGCGTACTAAGAGAAATGACTACATATTTATGTACACATGTATTGATTCGAAACTATGTACGTAAATTAGAAGCATTTTTTCGCGTGTGGAGAAATAATTCAATTAAAAGTCAATGCCAAAGTCAAACTGAAAAGTATATGGCATGCCGGTAATTTTATGTATTTCGCTTATTAATATGTACATATATTTGGGGACGTAAAATTTGGGAAATTGAAGGTCGTTGAAGTTTTTATTAGCTAAATCCGTTTGTTACTTCCTCACGAGAAAGGGATTTGACTGAATTTAGGGACGTACTTCCCAAATTAATTTTTTTATTCTTGTTCATTTGTTCTTTCGATTTTTTCTTAAATCGTGTCCAAGTCTATACTGACTTGTGTGCGGTGCTGAATGAGGGTCCTTTCTACATTTTTTTGTCTGTTCATTCCTTTTATTTTAAATTATTGTGTCGTTTTATTTCATTTCAACCATCTTTAATATACAAACCACATAAATGATACAAATCTGTCTATCGTAATAACTTTAACTCGTTATAATTGAATTACGAAAATATGTTATCGCTCATGATAATTTTAATGATCGTGAGCAAGCACATATAACAGTAACATACAAACCAGCTACAGCTGTAACTAGTCCATTATGTGCAATTTTTTTTTTGATTGACCAATATCGATTGATTTTTTATAGTTCATGTATTATTTGAAACTGGAACGTGTATATTTTTTTTATTTCTTATATACCTAAAGAAAATTATATAAATATACATTAAATATGCCTAAAACAACAAAAGGCATTTGAAACACATAGAAAGGCGATTTCAAAACGATTTTATAAGATAACACAAATGAAATTCTGATTATTTATTTATCAAAGTTCTTCTCATTTCTTCCAGAACAACACAGAACCATCTTTCGAGATGGACATCGTACAGAGAAAGAATGAGGAGAACAACCTCAAGAGCATGGCGACGACAGACATCCATCGGAATCAAATTTGGCTGGAGACAAAGACCGATTTACAAAACTTTTACAGTGGCCAAAACTTGTTCATCACAGGGGCGACAGGTAAGAGCACTTGACACCTTTGTGAAGGAAATTTTTAAAATATTTATTGCTGTTACAAGGGTGTAAACTCATCTGTTTTTTAGATGAGTGAAATGGGTGTGAAAATCGAGTAAATGTTTTTATTGTTTTCTAAATTAAACGGTCATAAATTATTTTGAAAATCTTTTAAAAATATACTAGAGAATAGTTTTATATAACCTTTAAGAGTAAGATTCCCTAGGAAATACACTCATACTGACCTTTTGATCTTTGATTATAAATTACTCTCTAGTGAAAGAAGTATTAGACACAATTGCGAAAATATTACGAAACTCAAATCCATAATTTTCATTCAAGGTTTTATGGGAAAGATCCTGATCGAGAAGCTGCTGCGCGCCTGTCCCGACATTGAGAACATTTACATTTTGATCAGACCGAAGAAGGGCAAAGATATCCACACAAGGATCGAGGAGATTTTCGATGACCCGGTAAGTGCTCTTCTTCCATCTCGCACTCTTGTCGATCGATCGTCGGAGGTGCATTCTGTCAACAGAAGAGAGTTAACGTGTGCTTTGTTTAATAGGTGTTTAATCAGCTCCGGTCTGAAGTGCCGAAGTTTCGTCACAAGATTGTTGCAATGCCCGGCGATTGCGCAATGCCAGGTCTCGGCCTGACGCTGACCGATCGCCAGACACTGATCTCCAATGTGACCACCGTCTTCCACGCTGCGGCAACGGTCCGTTTCGACGAGAAGCTGAGAATGGCTGTGGGAATCAATGTGCACGGGACCCGGGACATACTCAACCTCTGCCACCAGATGAAACAGTTAAAGGTAAGAAAAGAAGCTTAAAACGAAAGAAATAAAGAGAAGAGAAAATAACTAAAGATGCAATTAAGAACGAGACGCCGAGCAGACAGAGTGGAAGATCATTAGAGCCGAGATCCAACAAAAACAGACGGCCTTGACACATATCTGTACTCTTGGGGGTTTCCAAAGAGTCATTGTGAGACGCGACCGCGCGCGAGAGCAAGAAAAATAACATTAAAAATGAAAGAGAAAGAAAAAGAAATGTAAGACCCCACCGATGATATCGCGATCAATCGATCGAGGCCAAATGTGTGCAATATTACGATTATATTACACTACTATCTCTTTCGCTGTTTAGGTTTTTGGGTTATCCAATGTATACATAAATATAAAAACCGGGTATATAGTGTAATATTATAATTTCGCCGTCGATCACCATTTTGCGAAAGAGATCACACAATGTATCGGTGCCAAAAATGCGGACGCGTCCCCACAATCCTCTACAGTACAGAAAACCGTGTGTCTACCAAACCGCCACTTTTGTTGATTATCGATAAACATTAAAATATGACGCGTCACAAGAAAGAGAAAGAGAGAAATTATGTAATAGGAAAAGCTCACCGCTTCTTCTTAACAACACCTCGCGATCGCCGAATAAACGATCGATTGTGGCTTACAATCTCAAATAATTAATTCATTCAAAAGTTATCTTCCAAAAATTTCGCATGTTAATTGTGGACATGATCAGCTTTTACACAGTTGTGTGTGTGTATAAGCAGGCGTACGATCGTAACAGTTAACATGCAAAGCTGCTCGTTACATTACTGCACTGTGATCAATGGAAGAGCTTGTGTTTGACCTAAATAGATCGCTATATTTGCATAGGTATTAGTTTATTGATACCATCCCAAAAGTACACAGTATAATGACGCTCTTTTGTCTTTTGTCACATAACACGGATCAATTTCCATTGTAAAAGTATTTATTGGCCGCGATCTTAAAGCCTTGTTTATTTTACAAATTTACAACTTTCAATTTCAATTTCGGAATTTTCGGAGAAGCGAATTTCTTCTCAGAGTATATCACCAACCAGCCATTCAGAGACGCAAAGAGCAGCGGAGCAACAACAATACGCGATCACTTTTCCCATTTTACCGCGTTGTCGCGATCGTTCATTCACAGAGATCGCGATCACAGTGGTGTCTTTCGCTGAATATTAGGCAATAACACACGTAAACGACGATCGCATTATTACAGTCCACGCCGAAAGGTCAATAAAATATGGCAATGGTTACGGTTATGGCATTTTCATGGATTTAAAGTTGCGATCAGTGTGAAATGTCTGCCTTGAACTTTGTGCTCAAAACTGTTGTTCATTTTCCGCATCTCAGGTGCCAATCTGGTTAACAGTATTCGCAACTGGAAAATCGCCTTCAACTGTTAAAGAACCTTGATGGAGCGAGAAATTACACCAATTTACTTTTCATTCTCACTATTTGCACTATTTGCTGGTTTTTGCCAGTCGATTAATTTTTCACGAATATATGCGAAAAATTTAAACAAACCTGCCCGAAACGGTTAAATAGGTGCGCGATCGATCGCCGGGCAGAAAGTTATTATAAAAGTCGTTATAACGTAACAGTATCATAATTTCTTATGTCACATGTAGCAACTTTTGGATATAATTTATTTTATAAGCGATACAGTTTAGACGTCAATTGGATTAGTTTTCGGTATCGACTTAGTTACGATTAACACGATTAACTCGTGAAGATCACATTTAACAACTCAACGAAACATATTTGCATAATTGCCCTAAATATTTTATTAGATAAATATAACTTATAAGTTGTTACCTAAAGTAATTTTTAAATAACTTAGTCAAAATAATTTTAAATTAGTACGATATTAAAATAATTACACTGAAATTTATTTTTTCATTGTTTCAAATACGAGTACAACAACATTATATTTATAAAACTAGTTTTAGTTTTTTGAAGACATTTAAAACAATAATTTTCGATAAAGAGGCAATTTCGCTAACTTTGGCCGACGATCCAAACTATCCTTCGAATATAACAAAAGAATCAAATCCTGCTTACCAATCATATTAAATTGGTTTTAAATTAGAAACTCAATATAAGTTACACATCAAAACAGAAATGTTTTCGTTACAGATATATTAACGGAATAAGGAATGCAAGGAACACATTTATGAATAATTATCGAGTAGTATCCGGATCGGATGTATACGTACGAAACGCTCGCCAAGTTAAAGTTGGCAACAGTACCAATACTAAATCTGGTGATCTGAACAATTTACTCGATTTCCAAGAGATAAGTTTAAGAGGAAATGTAATATCGAGTTTAATCAACTTAATAATTAATTAATTTTGATAATTATTTAAAATTTATAATTGAGGAAAACTCAAAAATATTAAAAATATATTAATTGATTTCGATCATGAAATCATCATAATTTGTGCAATTCCGTATCGAAAAGTAGTCTTTTCTTAACGCAAATTGTTGACGGTTTACTTTTCTGCACAGAGTGCTAAAATAATTCAAAATTTTCACGAAAACTGTCACCAGTTTAATGAAATTACATATTGTTGTCATAATCAAATCTTTGCACAGTATCAGTATCAGTATAGGCTTATGGGCCGGTGCGGCCCTTTGCCTGTGTGATCATGTCCCTCCATTTATTTCTGTTGATGGGTGCTTCTTTCCAATTGCACATTATTATTGAAATATTTTAAGTTGAGAATTTGATTGTGAATTGTTGTTGCACAATTTGAAAAAACTGTTGTCACCAATTTAATGAAATATATATTGTACATATTGTCAAACCAAATTTATTATTTAAATATTTTAATATGAAAATTTCGTTGTGAGGTGTAGTTCCACTATTTGAAAAACCCGTTGGGAGCGTTTTTATTAGTAATTATCGATTAACCGATTTTTTTTCAGAATTACCTTTATTTCACCACTTGTATCGAAATATACTACTTTAGTACACTTTTCAAACATATAAACAATATATCCAAATTTTTTTATAAAGAATATTCCAATATATAATCTAAATCTAGATCTTATTTTTCGCACTTTTGCATCATAATTTTTAAAACTAGTTTTACATGAGTTTTTGAGGAAAGTGGAAAATAAATTATGTCCGGCTCGNGTACACTTTTCAAACATATAAACAATATATCCAAATTTTTTTATAAAGAATATTCCAATATATAATCTAAATCTAGATCTTATTTTTCGCACTTTTGCATCATAATTTTTAAAACTAGTTTTACATGAGTTTTTGAGGAAAGTGGAAAATAAATTATGTCCGGCTCGGGTGTAGAATCAATTTTTTAATTCTTATTTCGCACTCGTTTCTTCTTTTAAAAAAGTTTATTTTACACCCTTATAGCACAGATAACTATTATTACAACACAATATTTAAAAAATTATCAAAATTATACAATAAAACTTTATTCATCAATAGTTCTTTTAATGTATTCATAGTAGTTTCATTCATAAAATTGTAAAGTGCAGAAAAGAATGTTGCATTGGAAAAGTTTTAGTATGTGTTTCAAAAATGAGAAAATACTTTTCTCGCCAGTACGAGTCGTCTCTCATAATTGAGAACAGAAATAAAATATCAAGCTGGCAATCTGTGTAATAATTAGGAAATAGCAATTAAGATTATTTCGCAAAAACGGTAAATAAATTTTATGACAACAAATCATATAATAGATCAATAAACTCTTTACGATCAGGTATTTTTATTAAGAATTCCTGCTTTATTTATTATTTAATTCGAGTCTTCTACCTTGAATACGGATTTACTTGTGGTTTAAAGTTTCAAAACATTGATCGCACAAATGGAACAGGTTGTTGTCGGTGGAGTGGATGAATGGAATCGTGACGATCGGTGAGTAGCTGGAGTGTGGAATGAAATACGATCATCATGAATGCATCGGCGTAAACAAAAAACCCGATAAAGGAAGGTGGAGAAGAACCAAGAGACTATTGTTAGAACGGTTCTCCAGGCCTCGAAATTAGGTCATCGACTGGGTCTGATGACCTTGTTCCTCTTCTTCTTCTTTTATTATCATTACTCTTTGTCTTTAAAGTTCTTACTAGACATAAGCTATATTTGTTTTCGTTCTCAATACTTGTTGATTTTTTCGGTGACGACATTTCCTTTTAAATATTTGCTTGACTATGAGGTGATATTCGCGCACATATTTACTTTATATCTGATTACAGAAATGACAAGCACATTCGCCAATCTTAAAGTGGCTCAGTCTAGTATTTGTGATTAGCAATATAGCATTAGAAAGTAGATAATTGCGAAATGCGCTTGATAAAAAGCGGTCGTAATTGGCAATACGCAATTTCCCATCGTTCCAAGGAAATGGTTACCAACTAGAAATGAATCAGGTGAAAATCACTAGATGTGGGTTATAAAACAAACCACCGCCTGGTACTCTAGCTTAACCCGTTTTATTATGTGACACACATTTAATTAGTTTAATCAGTACGAAGAAATTACATTTTTTAATTAAACCAAAAGGAAAAGGAAAGTAATGCAAATAATTGATTTTTAGATCGTTATTAATTACTATATTTATGCAACAAGTTCCTTAGGATATCCACGGATTTTACCACTATTTTACCCGGTACAAATCCGCGGATAACCTAGGGAACTCACGTCCAAGCTATCTTACCCCAAGTGCAGCGTCAGTCCTTCAGAGCAGTAGAGATCATTCACGGATCTCAAATATGTTAAGATCTCCACCTCCCTTGGTTCATTAAAGTATCCTTGATACAATAAATAAAACTTGTGCTAAACCCACAACAAGGGTGTCAGTTTCTTACAAATTAGTAGAGTCCCAAGAACGATAGCGAACCGCTCTTCGTTTTAAATGTGTTTGTGACTCTTTCCTTTAAATCGACAAGTCTGGTGGCAGCTTTTGAAACTAATGGCTTACGTTTAGTACAAATATGATTTTTTACAAAAATCTGCTTTTTTATTTTGTTCTAGTTCAAATATTTCCTTAATAATTCAAAAAAATTTAGAAGTGCATTTATTTGTGCATATGTCCCAAAAATGCGGTAAAATAATTTGCCATAAAACCACCGTTATAAAGGCAGTCATAAAATGCAAACAATTAAATTGTAGGTGTTGCTTAACAAAGTGGTAATATCAGCAATTAATGAACCTAGTAAATGGTCAATTATCGCTAGTAAAAGAGCAATTTAAATATCACTTATAATACGATAATTGTGATTCGAAAAATCAAGGTCGACGGTGAAAAAAAGAAACTAATTGCATTGCACCAGCAGCGATTAATTTCTTTGTGGCGATCGTTCGATCGCGAGGCCTAATTTGTCTGACGATGGCGCGCGCGATCATATTTCAAATCCAAAAGAAAATCGATTCATTCCGAAAAAAATGGAACGACACACTTGGCAATTTTTGGTGGAAATATGGGACGTGTTTGCACTTGTAATTTTCCAATTTTTTTTACTCTGTGTGTTACTGCAACACACATTGTTTACGTGTTATTCAATTTCGTCAATTGCTATTCTTTTCCAATTTTCGAGACATTTTTGTTACAAGAAATTAAAGTTTTCCTCCATTTAGAGATCACACAAGTTGTGGGCAATATAATAAACAAATTTACTCATATCTCTAAACATAGTGTGGACGGTGGAGAGATGTTGAAATGTCCCTGCTTTTCGCTTTCATTTGGGTCAATTTACAGATCGTCGTCGTCTGGTCTGGAATTGGACAGGGCCAGTGACACCACCACCGAAAGTGGGAATGTCACCATATCAATGTGAAATGCGTAGTTTGTCTCCGTGTTGTTATGAAAGACCCCGGCGGATTTTCGACTTATGCATCTTTTCAATGATTTGATTTAGATTTTGTTTTTTTTTTTCTTCTCTACTCTTCACTTTTGATTTTGTTTCCATTCCTCTTTCATCAATTTACGTATGTATTTTTCACTGTCTCTCTTTCCAGGTCGTTATTCATGTGTCAACCGCCTACGCAAACTGCCACTTGCGATATGTTGAAGAGAAATTTTACAACATCTCTCTCCACTTTGACGATCTGGACCGGATGATCGAGAAGATGGACGACAAAACGCTGGAAGAGATAACGCCGAGGTGAGTGAGAGATATACACTCTGTTGCAAATGCTTTAAAACAATCCGAAAGTTCCCTCAATTATAAAAAATCCTTCTGTGTTTAGGTTAGGGAAATCAAGTATTTTCATGATACATAATTGGGTTGAATCAATTAAAGGATGTGATAGAATTCAACGATTGTGATCTTGAATAAATGCCATTTTTAATAGTCCGGGATACACAAAAAATATTACAGGTTGATTTAATCATTTGACTGTGAAACAATAATGGAATAAGATGAAACAATCAAACGAAAAATTCATATTATTAATGGAGCGTAATCTTTTCTTGTTTATAGTAATCGTTAAACGTCTTCTTCACTCATACAATTTTGAATCATGTAAAAATAAGTTTTGTCTCAATAGAATTTCAGACTTCTTACAAAAATGTTAATGGTGAAAAATATAATCAACATAAGTTAAAAACTCTTTAAAATAACAATTGAATTATTCCAAAAAAATGGCTTATTATGCTAATTGCAATGGAATGGAAACTTCATATTTTAATTTGTTCACTCATTTTCGTTAAAAATATAGTTAACAATTTTTAAAAATCAGAAAGGTAACTCTCCATTGTACAAAATGTAATAAATTTGTGGGTTTTATAATAGTGTAGCTAAGTGTCAGAATGTAGCATGTACTTCAATCAGAGAAACATGAGAAATATGAGAAACACTCCCCCACATACAATTTACGACGATTTGATCATTTGATGGCTAGACGACACAGTCCAATTTTGATTACGCTTCCATTATTTCCGGAAATTTAATTGACTCTGACCGTTTAGTGTGGAATGGATGGATGGCATGATGACGACGCCGATGATGTCGCTCGTTAATCCAGCATAAAATCTCAATTGCTGAAATTACACACAGAAAAAATAAGATCTCTTTTGATCAAGAGAGAAGGACGCGTCAAGTAATGCCTTGGCTCCATTTGAACGGTCC
>JXOV01031050.1:0-21281 GCA_001014945.1 Clogmia albipunctata
TTGGTTTGTGACATTTCCATCTGTCAAAATTATAAAATGGTCAACCTCCAAATTGCACTATAAATTCTGAAAATTGGAAGAAGATTTAATAACACTACTTTTTAATAGATCATTAGAAACAGGCCAACAAGATTATTGAGTTTTTTTATAATTATTAGATGATAATCCGTAATTAATTGTTACTACATTTTTATACAGTGTAAAAGAACATTTAAAACATAAAATATCTTAAAAACATCATTTAAAAATAATCAATGTTGTTGGTTTTTGGTATTACCAAAAATATAATTTTTAAAAATTTAAGAATCGCCTTATTCCATTCGAATGGTGTTGCCATGAAATAAAGCAACATAACTATCTAAACAACATTAATTTTAAGACTGAACTGAAATTAACTACACAAAATAGCCTTATTTCTTGATCATAGACCACTCTAGTCTTATTCAAAATTGTGTGAAAATTCGATCTAATAAATATCACCTTTGTTCAAATTGCGTCTTATGGTTAAATCGTGCAAGACAAGCAGCCAACAGTTATAATGCCAATAAAATAAACTAATACGTAAAAGCACTTAAGCGGGCGCAGATTTGTATTATATGACCACACAGCTCACAGTGTTGGCCAAATTTATGTGTTATG
The DNA here is from genome assembly GCA_001014945.1 of Clogmia albipunctata. Taxonomy (NCBI): domain Eukaryota; kingdom Metazoa; phylum Arthropoda; class Insecta; order Diptera; family Psychodidae; genus Clogmia; species Clogmia albipunctata. The sequence goes on from JXOV01031050.1 coordinate 640, forward strand.
AAGACGTTATTTTCTCAATCGGGTAATTTAGTGCAAGAATTATTGTGTAAATATGCTCGTTGGAATGGCTTGTTTTGGCCTGGCCCCAACCTATTTTCAAATATACACATATATAATTTACATAAATACACGCATAAGTACATAGCAATATAATTATACAATGGGTGCTCGTCCATTAATTACCGTCATACATTTTGAAATACAATAACGAAAATGATCCACATAACTTTGCCAGTTACTTGAAAATTCACTTAGTGACGGAATGCGTAATAATAAAAGAGTAAGAAACAGGCATTATTTCAATTGTAATTTGTTTTCGGCTATAAACGGCGGCATAACTAATTGAATCAAATTCATTATTCTGGATGGGCTGCTGAGCTCTGCCTGCTCCTCTCTCCCACCATCTTTTCAAATTTGAAAGTGGAAGTCTACGTCATTTGAAAAATTGAAATGCTCCGAAAATCCGCCATTGGAAAAGTCGCCAAGGATAAGCTAATAATTCAATTAAAGCACAATTATATTCAATTTTCATGCGAAATATATTTATTTAATTTTTACAATATTTGAAAGATTTCAACATAAATTATAATTCATTTAGTTTATTCTTTTTATTCTATTTTTTTCATTTTTCGAAATTAAAATTTTTACTTTAAAACTGAGCCTCTACGAGCCCAATTTTTAAAAAACTAGATATATTTCATCGAAACACATATACTACGAAGAAGACCATGCCTTTCACACTTTCATCTGTATCCGTTCAATGAACAGCAGCAAATTACTAGTATTACGAAGATCCGGTTTATTTTTTCGATTCTATTCATTATTATTATTATTATCGTATGGAAATACAAAATACAAAGTAATTATAGTGATAAATCAAGATTTCGGAGCCAGGTAACCGCTCATTGAAATTAAATTTCGCCATCGAAATCATGAAGTTTATTTTTTAAACTTTTTTTATATTATTAAACAGTCCCAACTACGAATTAATTTTAGAAAATTTACTTTTTATGAACATTTTCTAAGATTAAGGTCCTTAAATAACACTAAAAAGGTAACAATTATAAAGTTTAATTTAATTGGTTTTGTAATTTAACATTATATGATTCAACTAAAGTATCTTTGCAAAAACATAACACGCTTCTCAACTGACCCTCATTAGGATAGATATAGTTGAAAGTATGAGACAAAATGACGAGGGAGGTGTTATCAGCGGGGGTATATCCATTAATTAAAAGCGGTAATTTTATTCGCTACTTCCACTGTCACATATTAATTATCCCAGTTAATCACTGCCATATTGGCCGTTTTTCTATGCCCAAAAAGATAATATTAATAGTGACTCTCCACTGACTCCAGGTAAGCGAGCGAGATCCAAATGAAAAATTAATTCACAGTCGAGACTGTCAAAGGTAAAGGCTTTTCATGTGTTTGATTATGTGTAGTTTGTTACCTTAGGTACATAGTTTGAATGACAAACGAACCGAAATTAAGTCATTCGTTCGCCAATGGGAAATTTCGGGGCATTCAGAGTCATGCGATTCCGTTGTCCAAATATTTGTTTTCTCTGTGCGCCTCGGAATTAAGGGCTTGTCAAACATCAGACAACCCCTTTGCTCTATATTAACCCAACAAATACGTCATAATTAAAACCATCACTTATGTTTGGATATAATTCCCATACATGATTAATTATAGTTTCCTGAGCGCTCGAAAATGAATAATGATAAACGAAGAGACGCCAAGGGAATCAAATCAACACCTTTTAATATTAATAATCCACACATAAACAATTAATCATAAATCCCAGAAAATCTCAGTTAATCATCATTTGGGTTTACAAAATGACTGAATTTGTCAACGAAATAAATAATTTATCATTATTTTGATTTTTCATTATTTGAAATAAATAAAATCTTCTTTGAAGATATTTTTGATGGTTTCTATATTTAATGACGTGCATCAAAAGACGTAAATCAATAGAATAGGATATTTTTTTTTATTAAAAAGACATTCCTATTTTACAAGTTAATTTATTATTTTAAATCTATTTTTAACTTAATATAGAAAAATCAATATTCAAGCAAATTGATTATAGTGAAATATACATATTGTGTTTACCCTTTTTAAAAATCAACCCTTGGACGTATTTCCAATCAATCACTTAGCGGCATTACCTTTCCTCAGGTCGCACTGTTTCACAAACCCATTCCAAATTTGCAAAGGCCAGCATAATATTAAGTAACAAGCCATAAATCACAAACTTTTATAGAATTTTCCAATAAAACATACCCGAAATAAATTCTGTGACAATTTACCATGAAGTTCAATTCCCCCACATCCATTACAATCAGAGACCGGACTGGACAAATGTGAAATGTAGTAAGAGTTGCATGCACAATAAAAATTCATAATGGCACTTTTCTTTCCCTCTGAAATAAAATATTCCAAAACTACACTTGTCCTTATGTCTGGGACATATAGCTCAAATCGCAGGACAACGACGACGACGACATTGTAGAACATTCAAACTGGACAGACGGAAAAACAATCTGGCCGAAGAGGGGTCATGACATGAGTCATGGTCTTTGATCGGTAATTCATCCCCCTACCCTCTTTTTCTCTTTTGCTTTACCTATGTGTCCAGCGGTCGGACAAATATCGATACGGTCCTCCTCTGGGACGAATTACAATTGAAATCGGAATCAAATTAAATACAAACAACAGCTTCCCTTAAATCAGGGACTGTGACTGGACATGTGCTATTTTATGGACTGGTCCTGCATTTGTTTATGAAAATTGCACTTCATAAAAATATCAACAAAATAAATTTATGTCCGATTACCAATCAGTTCCTGTGCCCTTTTCATATATTATATACGTCCGATTCGGCAATTCTTTTGGGATCAATGAAAATTCGGCAATCATAGCAAAATTTGATTACGAATTTATGGACATATTTGTATTTGAAATAAATGCCATTCTTAAAATATTCAAGAAAAATGACAACTCGAAATAATATAAACCATATTAAATTAAAATTTTATAACTATCATAAAATAAAAATATTTATTTTTTTATGAATTTGAATTTGAAAAACACATTAAAATTTAGAGCTAAATTTAGGCTACTAAAATGTAATGATTTTTTATTAGAAATAAATAAAAAAAAACTTTTTCAACATTCTTTTTTAAATGTTGCATAGTCTAGAATCCAGTCCCAAAAGAGAACTAAATATATCTTTGTAGAATAATCGTTATTAAGTGATCAGAAATAAGCTGATGTACTGTCTAGTAAATTAATTTGGGATGGGGAAACATGATTTGGCATTAAGTGTCGGATTTATCTTATTATTTGCTATAACACTTGCCGTGGAACATGTTCCATAAAACAGAAGGGACTCGTCAGATTGAATGACCCAATTATTGGCATTTTCATAAATGCTTTCTGCTCGGCTTGCTATAATAATAATCGGCTCAAGTCCCATGTTCCCGTGAGAGTTACAAAAGTACGACGTGATTGATAAGATTTGATATTGTTATTTCTCACAGATCAATTTCATCGTTCGTAATATCATTTTTGCATTGTCAGTCAATTTCGCATCAGTCGGAAATTCCCTATTGAGACAATTGAATGGTTTTTTGTTATACACGTCTTTCTCTCTATTATTTCTGCGACGTTATTTATGTCACAAATTGACACGGAGAAAAGTAATTAAAGTTTTAATTTGTTCTATAAGACATCCACATACACATCCTTTTGTAATTTCAAAGTCTAATAAGTAGCCAAAGATGCAGAGCAAAGTCGCATTGTCAAAGGAGTTCAGGTAAGGTAATTAGGATTGTTACCTATAAAAAAATTTTCAATTTCAATTTTTTTTCATTATTTAGTTACATATGTATGAACATATACAACTCACATAATAGATCCTTTAATTTAAGAATTGTACCGAATCTAATAAATTGGAATTCAAACTTTGTTAAGCTCGGTTTTTACTATAAAGTATGTGCAGATCTTGAATATTACAAAAGGTATTTTTTAATTATTTATTTATTGACCAAATTTAATATGTCTCAAATATGTATAACAATAAAAAGAGGTTTATTGTAATTGAAAAATACATGTTCTGTACCATTTTGGGAAATGTTGCTCTTTTTCACCTATATGATCTTTCTATTTACCATTCCGCCGGGCCAAGCTTTATTTCTCTTAATAGTAGATTTATTTCACACATAAAATAAAATTTATGTGCTAATACATCACTAATTTCCAATATTTGCAAATTTTATCAAATGGTTTAAAAAATCCCTAACCAAAATATCAATTCCAATTAATTACTTCTAGTTCTCGCTTCTACGTCGTACCAAACCTTTATACTCAAAATAAAATAATATCTTATTATTCTTTTTATGTTATATTTGTTACCTTTTTTATTTAGAATATAAAAACTGAATTTGAGTTATTAAGAAACTCGATTTAGAGATTTGTAGTAATAAGAGATAAAATACCCTTCATTTAAATTGTAAATATCAAATTATAGTAAACTATTTGGATAGCGATAAAAAAAGGTGAACAGTTTAAGTTAGCTTTTACAGGATTCCCTAATTTCTTAAGATACCATACTAATCGGCGACGACGATCTATTCAAATTGTATTACTTATTTAATAGGTAGGCTAGAACACAACATAAGAGTTTTTTGTTTGTGCTGGAAGGTGAAGATCTTAACACATTTGAGATCCGTAAAGGATCTCGACAGCCCTGGGGACACAACATAAGAATGTTATATTATAAAAAAAATAAGAAATAGTAACCCTAATAACCTGGCCAGTTTCGGTAACAATGGATTAAATGCAACACCTTTAAATTATGTCAAACCTGAGCCGTGTCCACCATTAATCGTCTCTCGCTCTGGCCCGTGGTAGAAGAGAGTTGCCCCGGAATAGAAGGATTTTATTGGACAAATTTTCGCCATGTTTTCGCTACTTTTTGCCAAATTGCTGAATTCTATAGCTGGCTCTCTGCTGGGCTCATTGTTAGTCAAAAGAGTTATGCGCCATCGTTTGCGGCAAATTAAGATTTTATGCAAGTTTTTATTACAGTTGGACGGTAATTCGAGTTGAAATGGAACTGGAATGGGATCGCTGCAGAATTTTAAAGTTTCACAATTAAAAAGTTCTTTTGGAAAACTTTGCAAAGCCACGAAGACTTGCCCATCCAAAAAGCGTCCAACATAATGAGTGAATGTTCTTGTGATTTGTTCGGAATAGACGACGAATCAATATTGGCCATTTTCTGGGTTATCACGTTATTGTTATTAAATGGCAAGCCATCAACCTCTTTCCTCCGGCGCTCTTTTTGATAACGAATTGCAAATTAGTTTGCAACACTTTTTCTCCAAAGCAGGTTTTTCTGCTACCAGTTTTGATTCGTTGTGGTTGTTTTTTTCTTTCTATCTTTTTTTTTATTCTTGAAAAGATGCTAATTAATTAATAAAGCCCCGATGATCTGATCCACTTCAAAGTTTCTAGAATAGATCCGCGTCGTCCGATTGGATCATCGATCGTCACAACACGGCTAAAACCGGTCCCAAAGAAAGGATTCTCTCTTCCCAGATCTCTCATATTTCACCCTAAGCAGCGCTCGCCTTCAAAAATCAATAAATGATCCACCCAAATGATAAAAATCAATAAGACAAAACAAGTTGGGAATAAACACCACATCAAAGCACCTCGCCAGTCAGTCCCACTAATTAGCCCCATTTGATCCCAGCTCCAAACCTGTTAATTTATTCATATTACCGCCATCAAAACTATCATCTCGATCTATAACACTGAATTTATTATCCCTAAATACACATTCAAATAATATTAATATTTCAACTTAATTTCAAAGCCATTCTCCCGAATTGGAAGGTTGATCCAAACCCATGTGCTTTCTTAATTTTTTAAGCGGCAAACCGCGCTGCGCCTTATTTATTAACAGTGGTTTTGAACAAAAATTTAACTATCTTTGTTCTAATTATTCCATGATAGATTTTTAATTTTTGTTGTTTTTATATCTACGTTGTTATGGATATATTTTTAGTTTTTAGACTACTCGAATTCTCAATTTATAATATAAAAAACCAATCGAATAGACCTAGACCGATAACGATTGTTGTGTCGTTGAACAAGAAATACATCTTTTATTTGTCCATGCATTAAAATTAATTTTTAAAAATTCTGCTCAAATCGCAAAACAACATGTTTGATATGTTTATTTTTTTATTTTTTGTGATGTTGGAGAATCAATCGTACCAAAATTATCGGAATTTAAGTGAAATTAAAGATATGAACAAAATCAACACAATTAGACATTTTCTATTATCAAAAACAAAAATAACAATAAATTTAATTTGGAAATTTATAATAACTTAATTTATAATTGTTAATTAGCATGAGATAAGAACACAATTTAATTCAAAAGAATAAGCACAAAAGAGGAAATGAACCAATTTCGTATTTGCACTTGAAACTAGAATTTTCAACACAATGTTTTATTATTTAATTATGTTCTTAACTGTCTTATGTCTATCTAATTTCAATATAAATAAATATGCTAAAAGACAAGTTAATAATTATTATGTTGAACCGAAGATATTAATATAATTATATATGTATATGATTGATTGTAATTAATGTATTCACATTAAAAGATAAATTTGCGGTTAAGTTAATACTTACTTAAGACCATATAAAATTATAAAATCAAGTTAGGTTATAAAATTGTTAAATTTAAAGATTTGAACGATTTCTTAGTCAAGGTATAAATAAGATGAATAATATTAGAATTAAGCCAAAGTCAGGAGTGATAACGATCTTCAAAAATTTATGACAAGAATTTTTCGGGTATAGAATATGGCCATATCGATTTTTTGTGTGTTTAGTGTTGATATAGGAAAAATGACGAGATTTATGGAGCCGGCATTCAGTGTTTGATTCTGGCTGGAATTACTGCCATCATCGACTTTATTTCGATGGCTGTTTGGGCTTTGTTTCATATTAAAAATTGTCAACGAAAATTGATCGCACTCGATTAATGTCGGGGATTTTATTACAATGGCGGTCCCAAAAAGATCAGCCATGTTCGATCTAAAATATTATGAATGATCAGTTTTGATCTCTTCCATCCATTGTCGCCGCCTATGAATTAGAGTCATGGTTTATTGTTCAATTACTGGTAATTGCTGACCTGTTCAAGTATCCAAAAGAGGAGAATAAAGCCCGGTAGCTGAAGAGGTGTTGAACTGTGAAAATGGACTGAGAAAGAGACAGAGGGGCCAAAAAGTGTCGAAAGTGGGAACGATTCATTTAATTATCTTCTTCATGTGAGTAGTCATCGTCAGATTCCTCCCATCTTCGGCTACTATTTTTGTATTATCTTTTTACCTATGTATAATTTATTTCAAATTCCTCCTCTTCAGATTTTTCATTCAAAAACAACCTGTTCTTCCAATTTGTTCTTTTCTCTCATCCAGATATACCGGGTCTTTTTTTTATTCACACACATTCTGTGTTAGACCCAATTTCAGTGGTAATGCAGAGGTGTAATATAAAAAAGGACAAAAGCCAATTCAAAAGTATCATTCTGCTGATTCATTTAGTAATTTATACTCGATATTATCTAATTTTGAATTAAACTGAAAATTCATTCACAATTCCATAACATTATTATTCTGGTTTTTGCCGCCGCCTCTCCTGCCACATTTTCAAACCTGGAACGAAGCTTTTGAGAAGATATTTAATTGGATAGATCATTTCTTACCTCTCTGTTCACACCGACAAAGTAAAAAAATTGCCACCGTGGAAAATGGATCCGATTTCAAATTTACTACCGAATTCCGCGAGGTCATGGTTTATGAGATTCCAATTCTATTATTTTTTTATACTTGGGTTTTGTAATTCAAAAAAATAATTAAAAAAAAACAGTTTACGAATATTGAAATAAATTTTAATTTTATTTTAATCAATGCAACAAACATAAAATGATAAAAATAAAATATTATCCAATAGTGATAATTATCGTTGATAAATAATTCTTATATAACCATTTCTCTTTTTAATCAGATACTTATAGATTTTGAACAAACTATTTTATTACCTTTATCAACCAATTAATTATTATATATTTAAATATAAACTATTATCCCGCTGTTTAAATTAATACTAAACTCAATAAATCTTCTCAAAAATACATTTTAAACATTAAGACCAAAATTAATTTCTAATTGAATGGCGATAATGTCGGCAATAAAATGGCCTCATTAAAAAGTTATTCATTCCCGATATTAAGAACCTCTTATTTAATTCAAATAATTATTTATGGATGACAATAAATTACAACAAAAACAAGAGTTCGTTCAGCCGATTGCCCATCGAGTAATTTCCGGTTTCCAGGTATTTCGTTTATTAATTCACGATTCACTTCACTTAAGTCCAGCGAAAAAAATGTTATGAGTTACAAAGTGGGAGCTCCTATAAAAATGGAATATGTATATGATTATAGCCATCGATAAGTAGCTGGTGAATTTTAAGCATACAACTAATTGAATGTGTTTGGGATGGGCAAATTCTCATCCGAGAATTTATGCCAATTTAAAAATATGGAAAAATGTACTGAATGTACAGAGAATAATTAGAATTTTATTATTTTTATTTAAAACCAACTTTTTGCAACATAGTATTTTTATACATATTTTAAATAAATCTAAGTTTTTTCTTGTATACAGCACGGAAAATTGAGCCGCTATTGTATAAAATGTTGTCGACAAACATACAAAGTATTTGGACTAAGGTTTTCTTGTAGTATTAATGAATTTTGGTTCCATAAACCATTCTTATATCTGTTCTGTGATAGGTTATTCAAGCAATTGTGTTAATATTTATATGTGGTCCAAAAATAGTGATTTTACACTTTTTAAAACGAGTTACCAAGTGTGAAATACGAGCCGTTAAGCGAGTTTCGGAGACAAACACAGATTTTACTTTCAATCAAGATAAAAAAAATTTCCAAAAAAATATATGAAAAAATAATTTAAATGATATTTTTCTTTTATTAATGTCAAAAGGCTAAAAGTCAAAAAGAAATTAATAGCCTACTAGTCCTTTATTGTTAGTTTTAAAGTGTGATCTCTGTGACGGATTTTCATAAAAATATTTTGAATTTCGGTTTTGATACTGTAATTATTTTTAATAGAATCTTGGAGCAAAACTTTTTATCTTAACTTTTATCTTATCTCACTTTTTACCAAAGCACGATTTATTTTTAGTTTTTTTTGTGATAATTCATTTCAAATATATGTAGTTTATATTTTTGTATAAAACACGATTAATATGTATTATTAGACACACGTATTTCCATTAAACACTTTTTATGCTCGTGGTTTTAAAACTTCATAGTGTTTAAACAATAACCATTATTATATTTAACTTGTTGTGTATATAATTATTACAAATAAAAGTAATATAATTTTATATAAAATAAAGGTAAGGTTTTTAGTTTTTTTTATAACAAAATTAAAAAAGCGAAATAAAATTGTGCTGAAGTTGGTTTCAGATCTTTATAAATTCCCAATTGGGGCAGAAATTTATCAAATATTGATGGGAATTTTGTATCGCAAAATTCGTCATGATTCGACGTCGTCGATTCCCTCGGAGAGGCATTGGCCCCGCAAATAAACTTTTTATTTGTGTGCCCACCACACATTTGAATAGAATTCGATATGAGGTGTCGCCCAAGATTGATGCCAAATGGAATTGATATTCCTGCCAAAGTGAGGGATATGCCAAATTGAAAAACATTGATATCCTATATTTTATTTTGTTTGTGCAAAAAATATATAAAAAAAAGAGCGGAGGCGAGACGTGGTGCAAAAAGGGACTTACTTTTTCCCTGATTGAATTTATGGTTTGATAAGTGCGCCCAACAACACTCCCAAATCCGTTTCATCTCTGTCAAATGTTATTACTCTGAATTATTTACGCATTGTGTAATACGCACTTTTAGAGAACAGACCCACACACACACACTACCCTAGGTACATATTTTCGTATTTTATTTAGTCTCCACAAACCGATCGGTATTTATTATTCAAATTCGATCAAAATATTTTGATTGTCGTTCCGTGAACTGACTTTGGGAATGAATGCCCACAATGGACAACATGAATTTCCTATTACTTGCAACCATTTATTACTTTGTGATTGATTTCGGTTATTCGATCGGAATATTCAAGTGCCGGTGACGACAACAGCCACCAAAAAGCTATATTTCGGTGCTCCCTTTGCATATTCATAGGTTAACATTTTGACCGACTATAAATTGAAATTCTTGATGGAATTAAAATAAATGATTATAAATATGTAATTCAAAGCTATTTTTTTAAAGGCTCAAATCATTTATCAATTAAAATTACCTTTTATTGTTTGAAATAAGTTTATTTTTACGATTTCCGATTGATTTCTTAAAAGTTATTTATCGAACTAAGCGGAAGAAGAGAAATTTTTAAACAATAGCGTCCTTTACAATTTAATGTAGGGCCTCCATGCATGACTATATTAATATATCAAAACTATTTTTTACCGTTTACATCAAACTACGGCCCGCCGAAGTAGTTAATCTGGCCCGCGACATGATTTTGAAGACCACATGGGGTAAATTATATATTGAAAAAATATATTTTCTTTGTAAATAGAAGAAAATTGTATTTTTAAATACGACATATAAGCATATAATACTTCTAAATATAAAAATATAGTGTGTCTTATATAAAATTTATTATTTCCAATTTTTTGCGGCCCGCAAAGATAATTTGTGTGTTTAATCCGGCCCGCCGAGATATTTTAGTATGCCATCCGGCCCTCCTCGTTAAAAGTTTGCCCATCACTGGTTTGAACCATTATTTCAATAGTTAATAACCAAGTTTCAATAAACTCGGACTTTTGTTTTATTGAGTTTGAAAGATTTTTGAAGTACAGTCCACTCTTTATACTGATCCTGGTCTCCGGTCGATTCCAATAACTAATGCTTTATCAATAATTATAAAATGATGAACAAAATTATTTGAATATCGATTAAACAGCATCAAACACTGCTCTGAAATGATCTCTTAAAAGCGACACAGCTCTTTTAATTATTCACAAATTAATATAAATTTTGTATTTGCATCACTATAAAAACAAAAGTAGAGGTCCGATTTCATTAAAATTTTGACATCAACTATCTAGGAGGATGTTCTAAATGATAAATAAGTTTATTTGTCAAAGTAGCTTCATCGCACTTCAATGCTAGAATTATCACACCATTTCTAGTTTACTTTTTACTACTTTTTTCTTGCTCTCCTGTGAAATTGTTTTTTTTGCAATTATATCGTTGTAATCCTGAACCGTCGATATAATTCTGTACTACCAATATTATGTAAATAAAATGCATTAAATTTATTATTGCATAAAGCTATGATTATTTTTAATTTAATTTAATTACATAGTGATATTCATCAAGAAGTCGAAAAAGAATTTCTTAAAAATGCATTAAAATACACAATCAAAATCATATATAATATTTACAGATCGATCCTAATAACCTTGAACAATAATCCCATAAATAATATTCGAATGAAAGAGAACAACCACAATGTTCTTGACAATAATTGCCGTTCCCAGTTCCAGAAGTCAACAACAGGTGTGTCATTTGTATGGAAATATGTTCAGTCATTCATAACTATGAAAATTATTTCTCTGTTATTTGTGCTCATAATTATTGTTATTTATGACCGTCATAATCGATTAATAATACGACGAGTGTTTCTTTACTTTTATTAAAAGAGCGTGAAATCGGAAATTATTAAACGTCCCCCTCATTGAGGACATCATTCGGTCGACATAAGGCCAATGGACATGGCAGAGGATTTCCATAAAACCGATAAAGCCAATAATAAATAATTTTATTATCAAATATTTTGATCTTTAGACAATGACACAATGAATTAATTTTTATGCTTTAAGAAGCAAGAGAAAAAAAACACGATCCTAAAACTTAGCATAGAGAAATTATTCCTCTTTTATTTTATGGTTTTTGTTGAAAGTATTATTAATGTTTTCTTACAGTTGTTTGCCGAATTCCCTTAGGGGATCAACATAATGAACATAATAAAGGTAAAGCGCCTGTATTAATAACGGAGATTATCATTAATAAAAATGCACAGTGGAAGGAAACATATCATTTAAGAAACTTTATTTTTGTCGAATTGAGAGAGAGATAATTTCTTTTAAAAAATAATTAAATTATCAATGATGTACTACAACAGTAAACTAAAACATACAATTTAATATTGAATTAATTGTTTATTAAATTTTTATGCAACATTGGAAAAAAAAATATTTCAATTGTAGAATAGTATTCAATTTATACAATTATACACACTGAAAAATATAGAAAAAAATACCATCAAAAAATTATATAAATTTGTTTAATATTTAAAGAAACGTTAATTTACAGGTTTTCTATTAAAAAAATTGCAATGAAAATAAATGATTTGAATTGGGTTATTATTTTAGGACTTTTAATGATCTTCTAGATACCTGATAATTTTTACGATAATTTATAATTAGGCTCATGCAGGTATCATCTTTATGAATTAATATATATTGCCTGTAGAATATTTTATTTGTTACATTTTAGAAATTCCCAAAAATAATTGAATTTGGAAAGAAATAACAGAAATAATGATAAATTTTAACTATTCCTAACAATTCGAAAAATATATATTTTAAATAATTAAATCCACTTAAAACCATAACTATCAGTAAAGTTCATTAAACCACAACCCATTGTGCTTCACCTCTCGGTCAAGATTAAATGGCAAACGGAATTACGAGAAAGATAAGTAATTAAAATTTCGACGGCAATTAGTGCAGCTTATGATGAAAGGAGAGACACACAATCTGGATGGCCGTGTGGTGGTCATTAAGGGAATCAAATGGATACCATTTGGATCGGGGAATAATGCGGCAAGGTTGATGAGGATTGCGCAGTTATGGGGCACAGACATGAAAACGTCATTGATAACCGACACTTGGAAATAATAAATCCAATTAATTGTCGGGGAAAAGCGACTTACTATTAAATCCATCACTTGATGAATCCACAGGCGGTAATTAGCGTTCTAGAAAGACACAAAACCACACAGAGACACACTCCACTCCACCTTCAGTTGATAAGCAATCAGATTTCGCTTCATTAAACCGACAAGGAGCCTTCAATTTGCAACAAAATTGACAAAATAAACCATAATATTCTAGGGCACTTAATCCTCATTAATGTGGCATGTCTTTCATCGAAAAGTGCCTCAATCAATGGCCATTTGTTTTATGAACTGCATCTAATTCAATTTGGCTGAGTGCATACCGTCCCCTATATAGGACTTTTTTACCAACTCCGAGGACCAAAGTAAGACACCCATTAATCAAAATGTCGCTCTCCTGAGCATTTATTAATTTTTTATTATCCTCATTCATATCACGGCTGACAAAGTCACATGAATAATGGACATCAGCCCGATTTTGTGTATAAATAGGACAACAGCATCAAAAGGCTAATTTCAAAGACATTCATTTATCAATCGACCACCAGAATCAAGTCAAGGCAACCCTTCATTTTTTTCCTTCAAAGACCCTCTGTTGAAAAATTAATGTAGGTATTACCTCAATTCAAAACAGTAAGATCATGTATTAAACCAGATTACAAAATTGATTTCATTGTACAAACTGTCATCAAATACCATTAACACTTGGAAGTCACATTAAAAAATATAACTAATAAAATTACGGTTGTCGCTTTAAATCTCGTATTTGATTTTTAAATTAATCCACAAAAGGCTTGTCCGGAAATAAAGCAGAACGCTTAGAACTACTGGAAAATTTTTAATCGAAGATGTATAAGATTTTTTTAACAAATAAATTTATACAGTCTTAATATTGACACTATTAATTCCTTAGTTTATTTAATATAATCATTTGAAACACGTCTTATGCAAAATAGGGTTAAAATTCACAACCTTTTCTTTCGACATTCAAATTTAATTATAATTTGTTGATCAGAAAACTTTTAAGATATTAAATACATAAATATAGTATATATTTAATACCTTAATATATTATTGAATTAACATAAGATAATGAAAACATAATATATTTTTTTTATTTCGTTGTTGATGATGATATATAAGTAAAAAGTTAAAGAAAAGAACGGTCATAAAACTTGTTATCAATTACACTAATAAATCGATTAAGAACCATATTTTAACATGTTTTTAAATATTTGTGTATTATTAGAATACAAATAATAATTTGAATTCCAAATCTACAATTTCCGCATTATTATGGGACAAGCCTTATTTATAATTTATGTTATTTTATGGATTTACAAAAATGGTTTGAGTTACTTCACTTATGGGAATTATTGCTAATGTTTCTTAATAATAAAACACAAAATAATGGCGAAACGTTGAAATATTCGAAATAATTACGAATAACTGTTTCATTAAATCCATTACTTTGAAATTCATTTCAAAATATAAGCTCTAAAAAGTAGATTTAAATAAAAACACCTTCAACGCCATTTTCCATTGTGTTAGATCCACATCAGTTTCTTCTTTATTATCCACACTCTGCCCAGTTTTGGCTTTACATTTTTCAATTAATTTTGAAATTGAAATAATGGAGTCAGTGTCGGCCCCAAAAAGCGACCAATTGGAAACGTCATGGTGCCATTTTATGTTGTTCAAATGAGATTTTAATAACCGTTTTAAAACAATGTGTGCCCCACAAAAACACCAATTCACTGCTGCTGTTGCCTTTCCGATTTCAAAATCATAATCCCATTCAATTTCCACTCCAAGTGACTCGTAAAATGGAGAGCCCCGCATTCGTAATGGCCCACAACAATTAATCCAAATGAAATTGAAAAATAATATTGAAGAGTCGAAAAACACCGAGAATTAATAATGGTAATTATAAGCGGAGTGAGGGCATTTATTGGGGAAAAAGCCGATCAGGAAATAGCGAATTGGTTTCAGTATAACAATTTATTGTTAGACAACCAGTCAAAGATCAGACAATCGTTATTACGATGACTGGAATCGTCCAACGGAATAATAATCTATTGTAAACTGCGATCAATTGAACGATCGATCAATGGACTTTTGCACACTGGTCCGGAACATTTGTAATTATTTTCAAAACAAAAAATTTCAAGTACAGCTTTAGACAAAGAAACAAAATTAAATATGTAATTATTTTTATTACCACATATTGTTTTATATTTTCAAGAATTGGACTTAAAATTGAAAATGGAAATATTCCACAATAATTTAATTCTTGCAATATATTATATAATATAAAATATTAACTTTTTATTTTTAATTGATCGTACTACTGCGTAAAAATAGAACCTTTTGGACACTAAAATAAAGACCTATATAAAATAGTTATTAGTACTATCTACATATCTTTATATGAGTAGAATAAGAAATATACAAACCAAAGTAATATATATATATATATAGAATAGATTCCATGAATTAGGGACTAACACTATTTGGTCCGACCGCCGCTCATGAGGAGGAGTGTATAGGCATCTAAGGATTTATGTCGGTTAAAATACTGTCAAGATAGGACATTTAGGCAATCCCCAGTCGGACAACCTATGAGCCTAGAATCCTAAACCTATCCTCAAACTCACCCACTGAAACCCGAACTAACAGAGCGACACCATACCAAATCTGAATCCGGAAAGTTTCCACCAGCGGACGAATAAAGGAGACAGGACAGGAAGGGAGGTTGGTAATCGACGTCGTAAGACCAATAATCGATTATAGAGGAACTCCTTGTATGTTTGTGAGCTATAGCCCCCGAGTGTCGCTCAACGCTCAACCAAACATAACATACATAGTATCTATAGTTAAATACTATTTATACTGTCATGTTGATAATATAAAGAGGGCATTTTAAAATTACGAGCGAAATAAGTGTTTTATTGAAGGCCGTTGTGTGAGTAATGCTTATTTAAAAAACAAAGTTATACTTCTCTACCACTTTGTAATAACATTTTTTTGTGATGTAATAGAGGATTGACAACTGTTACCTCTTTCTTTTATAAATCTACGATTGTCGTTATATATTTACAAAACTCTAGTTTCTAAAACAGATCCGATATATGTATTTCATAAAATCTTAACTGAACACAGTAACTATTTACAAAGAAACTAACTTTTATATTAGTTTGTTTAATTTAATATTCAAATGTTGTTGAAGAAGGTCACAATTTTATAATTAACAAAAAGCTTAAGTGCTTTAAATAAATCTTTAAACAACCAGTGCTATAAAAAACTACATTAGAAGAAATATTAGTAGTCAGCTGGATATTTCATACACTTTTTATTCTTTAAAACACCTAATTTGACACACTTCTATATATTTGAAAATTCAAAACTTATTTTAGTACTAATTCTAAAAGAGTAATTATATACAATTTTTGTACTATCACCATACAACTATTTGAAAATAAAATTAATATTTTATTATAATAATGTTTTAATATTTTAAACGAATACAATTTGACTCAGTGTGAGATG
This sequence comes from Clogmia albipunctata, assembly GCA_001014945.1. Lineage (NCBI taxonomy): Eukaryota > Metazoa > Arthropoda > Insecta > Diptera > Psychodidae > Clogmia > Clogmia albipunctata. The sequence goes on from JXOV01031050.1 coordinate 17,310, forward strand.
GAAAAAAATGTCCGAAAAAAAACTAAATTAGTTTTATTCCAATTAGTCACAATATATTGAAAGTGCCGACAATAAATTGTAGTATATTATTAAAATTCAGACTTGAAAATTCATATGTCCCTCTCCTTTTTGCTTCGGTTCGATTTTAAATTTTCCGCTTGGCTGTGTTAATTTTTTATTTTGAATTTCATTTTAGTATAATTATAAATTGAAGACTATGTGTGCCCACAACGAGGCAGACCACGATCTGGATCTTCTCTCTTTACCGGGCATCAGAAGCAAGTGCAAGTCATCGATGGGTACTCTTTTATTGAAATTCCGGGAGGCGCAGAACACAGCGTGCCCAAGTACGACGTGTGAGCATTTCGGCGGCAGCGGTAACAGGTAGTAGCTGACAGCCCGATGATGATGATGCCGCATACCACCGTCCGCCATTCCCACACCCACCCAGACCCAGAGTTCATTCAATTGGAGCGTAGATTTACGAGCCATTTTTCAAATAAAAAATTCAAACTCTGTCACTTGCAATAAAGTCAAACGAGAAATGTCGCACATTCTCGTTTTATTGCCAGCCAGCAAAAAAATCGTTATTAAATTTGGGGCTCGATTAAGGTGATCGAATTAAACACGGATCGAAAACAACAGGTAGGTTACAAATGAAAATATCATCCCTGTTGTGAAACACCCTGTAGGTTTTGAATACGTCTTAATAAAGAGATTGTGTAAAACAGCGACTGACAGTGGTTCTTAATTAGTAGCATAGCAATTTACATGAAAAGTCAATAGGACCTTATTTCATTATTCTTTTCACAGGTGCATACAACAATCCTATACTTTTTAATCAATGCTTTAGATCTATTTTTTTATATCTTGTATCCTAGTGTACTTTATCTATCCAATTGTCAATTATGAAAAATTTGTAAATGAATTGATAGGGTATTTGAAAACTTTGATTACGAAAAACTAATTGATTAGATCCGAACCCGAAGTAAGTAGTCGTACTTATAAGTAAGTCTAAAGGTTATGGTCGCGCCCATTTATCCTTGATATTTCTGGAATCAAAAGAAGCTGGATTTTCAAATTTACACACATTATATCTCTAAACAGATTGCAACTCTATGTCATACAAGATTTGTTAAAACTGAAAAAACGAAAAACCACACAACTTTTTGAGCTGCAAGGTAGAGATTGGAGATCTTATTGAATTTGAGATCCGTAAAGAATCTAGTCAGTCCTGGGCACTGCCGCCCCCTTTGGGGAAAGATACCATGGACGCGAGTTCCCTAGGTTGTCCATGGAAGACAATACGAAAATATCTAGAATTTTGAAAATTTTTCATAGTAGTACTGACAGCTCACATTGAAAGTCTAAAACCGTGATTTCAAAAAACGAGAAAATAGTATAAAAATGTTAGAATTCATATAAAGTAATGATGGCTATAGAAAACTGAACTCCTTGTGCACTGTGGATGATAATAAGGGCACAATAGGATAGCTAATAAAGTAACAATTTCGGATAATATTTTCTGACATACTATATATTACATAAAATGGCTCCTGATTTTCTGTCAGCTAGTCATTAACACTACTATAGTAGGACACAATGTTTTATTAATTTGGTTTTTAATCAAATTTAAAACAATTCAATGCGATTTCAGGCGCGAGTTGCAATANAACAATTTCGGATAATATTTTCTGACATACTATATATTACATAAAATGGCTCCTGATTTTCTGTCAGCTAGTCATTAACACTACTATAGTAGGACACAATGTTTTATTAATTTGGTTTTTAATCAAATTTAAAACAATTCAATGCGATTTCAGGCGCGAGTTGCAATAAATGATTTTTCAATTGTTTCTAGAACAGTGAGCACAGATCGTTAGTTGGTCATTGAATATGCTGAACACGTACTTTTGAATATAATTTATTGCTATTTTATATCTTTTGTGTTACATTTTAGTACAAAGTAAAACCAAGGAATAAAAATGGTAATATAATATTTTAACAAAGAACTACTTACTGAAAACTGTAAAATATAGATTAGGGAGTATTAAAATCAAAAACTTCAAATACTATTTTCTTAGATTCTTATTATTAGACAATATTGCATATTTTATGTTAAATAAAGGCTATACTTCTACTTATTTTTGTTTTTTGTCACTTTCTATAGTTGCATTCCCAAATTTTAACTTTGCAATGGGCAGGAATACTTTAAATGGAAATAAAACAACAATAATTTTTTTGTTCATTTCAATGTCAGTTTTTTACCGTTTAACCTGCCGCTCCAGAACATATTTTTTTAATTTTTATATAATATTAAATCAATTTAAATATCAACAACATTTACTGTAATTATTTATATATTATGAGTTTTTGGATATATCGCAATTGTCAGTCAAAAGAATAATGTTTGTATGTTAAATAAAATTCCATAAAAAAATATTTCCGGAATAAATTTCAATGAATTATTTAATTATTTTACTGCACGAAAAAATACAAAAGGCAAATTTTACAGCTAAACATTGCAAACAAAATATTGTTTGAATGGCAAAATTTACGATTCATATAATTAACAAAAGTGACACTTTTTTTTATCAAAATCGAAATTACGTCAAATATTTCCGTATTCTGTTTGTAATGTAAATTCGATTTTAAATTGAACACTCACTAGCTAGTGATTTTAAACCATTTTAGCATAAATTACTATTTTGCATTTACGAATAAAATGTGTACTAGTACAATATCTATTTCTCACAACCAATGGAATCAGAGGTGATTAATTCTAATGTTACTGAATTTTCCGTTTCCCGATTGTACGAGTAATTCTTCTAACAATTGAAATATTTGTAATTATCGGTGTTAAAGAATGTGACACTGAACAGTGTCGTGAAAAGAATGGTGGAACGAAAATGGTAACTGAGGGTTCATTATATTGTTCTTTACTTAAGTACACTTATTTATTTGTGCGAATTTTAGGAGTAACTATTGGCTGAGAAAGTTTGAGAAATTCCTGGTTGTAATGTGGTGTGCTTTGTGGTTAGAATAGGCGCCATCCGTTCATGCAGCCAGCCACCAACGACGATTCCCTTGGACATGATCTTTGATCGCATACCCACAATAAACCTCAGTTTAAATTCCAATTAACAGCGTTTAATAAAATTCCTCCATTATTCTTGCATCGTGTGATAATTATGATCGAATGAGTTGCGAATTACCAATTAAGAGAACATCTATTCAAAGTCCCCACCAGACATCAGGGCACTCGATCTGCATAATTCGATTTCAAATTACGCAAACAATAATTAAGTACTTTTGTCAATCAGTTTGCAACTAGAGTGTACTGACCCTAGACAATAAAGTCGTACAATAAGTCAATTTTATGCTCAGTTGCGTTTTTTCAATAAATTAATAATTTTTGCACGTCAATCACCTACTGGCAGTGTATTTTATTGACGCCTTTAAAGGGCATTCGCACTCAAGGTCGCCTCAACGGCCTCTCAATTTTTATACGATAAAGTGGTACTTACGTGACATTTATTATTCGATTATTGTTGTTATGCCTTCAGCAAAAATTTGGTTTATTAGCGAATGATTCTTCAATATTTTAATAATGAGATCTCGTAAATTTAATCAACTGAAATGTAGTTTCCCATAATATTTTGATCAGTATCTTAATTATTTTATTGTACAGGAACATTTTGCAAATTACATTTGCTTTGTTTGCACGATAATTTTGACTCCGATAATCTTTATTAAGATATGTCCCGAATTTTATCGAAACGTTAAGAATTTTTTTTTATTTTTAAATACAAAAAATGCACATTTCTAAATTATTAAATGTAATAGTTTAGATTTATTGCCGAGTTGAATTAATTATATATAATAGTATATAGTATTTATATATAATAGTAAGGTTAAATTACGAATACCCTCTAACATATACACCTTTTCACACTGCAATATTCATTT